>JAGDQP010007102.1:4783-50943 GCA_022664845.1 Lepisma saccharinum
ATATATATATATATATATATATATATATATATATATATATATATATAGACTTATTTTGATGTGTTTCAGACACTTTCATTGTTGTTGGACTTACTAGCCACCATAGGTCATATAAATATTAAAATAACACTACCGTCTCAGCCGCGTCGACCACTAACCAGCAGTGCCCGAAAACATTCATGAAGTTCTGGACCGTATTAAAGCTGACCGACGCGTAACAGTGGATGAAATTAGTGCAGAAACCGGAATAAGCCACGATAGTCATACTACTGCAAACTACTTGGACAAGGTGAAAACAACTTATCGGTCCAAAAGACTGTGATGTCTTGATCCGCAATGCTTCTAACAACGTTACACACCTCACTACCACCATAACTCAAGAAATATTCCAGCAACTTCACTTGGCCATTGTTGAACATTCTTCTTACAAGCCCGACTTGTCACCATGTAACTATCATTTGTTTGGACCGCTGAGGGAAGCCTTAGGGAGACAACTTTTTTTCCGGTGACTAAGAGGTGGAAGAATATGTGCTTGGCTTCGCGCGCACACCTCAATATTTCTTGAAAACTAAATTAGAAAACCGCTCATCGCTAGAAATAGTGTGCAACTGCAAAGGGAATCTAAGTCCTGATGTAAAAGTACTTTCGAAATAAATTAATATACAAAATTCGTTTGACTCATTCTGGTATGAACAAAATGCATAATATTTAGTTTTAGTATTCGGTAGGCTACTTGCTTAGTTTCGTAATTTACTTTACGGTAGCGAAGTGAAAAAAAATATATTTTTGTCTGCTACTGCTCATATTAGAAAAGGCGTTACTTCGACCTTTTTCACTTGTCACTTGTAAAATACTAGAATGTATTATTACAGGTGAAATTCCTTTACAATGAGCGTCATTATAACGAAATTTCCGTTAGAACGAAGTTGATCGAAATCTCTGGCGAAAACTCCATGTACTCGATCAAAAATATTCATTACAAACTACTTTATAACGAAATTCCCGTTATAACGAACGTGTTTACAGTCCAATATGCATAAAAATCCCTCCTTTAGAACGAAATCTTGTTTTTAAACCTCAAAAGCTACATATTTTTCGTTCGTAACAACAATACGCTACCTGTGTTCGTAAATACTGTATTGTTTAATTAAAATAAAGGAAGCAAAATATGCTATAATACGGTGATACTCGTATCTTTTAAATAGGTAATAAGTACCCTTGATGCAAAGAAATAGTATATGACGTAGGAAAACTTGGAAATCTCAGTTCTAATCCCATAGTCTTGCTCAATTCAGTGTTCATTACAAAGAATTTTTGTTATAACGAAAGAAAATAGCGGGTCCTGTAAATCTGGATTTTACCTGTACACATATTTTGTGCGTGGGAAAACGTTGATTTTAAAAATAACTTGTAGTCCTAAGATATTTTCTTTACACCACATTGCTCTGATATTGAAGGGAAACTTTCGCAGTAGCAGTAATATAGTTTGCAAGTTTAGCGGGTTTTGAAAGCTAGCCGCGTGAACTAGTCCCATAAGCGTTATTCCTATAGGGGTAATTTAGTGCTTCCTTTCAAATATTTTTTTTTTATTTAAAGAATCTAGTTCCGCAGACCAGTTTCGTTTTTCGAATGGTCGTGATTGAACATTGTAAGTTTGATATGTCGGTCATCAGAATTACTATTTCCCATGTGTTTGTTTCTATTTCGTAGTTTTTAGTCAGATATGTGTGGACTCTACATGCTTGATTCCAAGATTATACTAGTCTCATTAGGATAAGTTATGTTGGAACACTGTTGTAAAGTAAACCTTGTTAATAAGTTCCCTTGTTTTTGTTGCAGGTGCGGGGCATTCTTAATAAACTTACCCCAGAAAAATTCCAGAAGCTGAGTGATGACCTCCTTAACACTGATTTAGATTCTAGTGTAATTCTTAAAGGAGTTATATTATTGGTATGTATATACTTGGTATTTTTTATTTGGAAGGTTCCTTAAACTAGTGTTTTTTCTTTTTTCTTTTTTTTAATGACTTAAGAACATTAACACAATTTTGTATGCAATCCGTTATTTTTTTATTATTAAAATTGGATTGAAGTTTATTGCAAGACACTTGTAATTCACAATTGCAAATCGGTAACGGATTTGTGAACCTGTAACAGGGTCCGTTCAGAAAATCACAACACGTGTACACCCAACGAATGTAAATGTCATTTTTATATACCACCCCCACCCCCCACCCCGAAACTCATTCATGGACCACTTAGGGTCAATTCTACAATCGACCGCTAAACTTCTAGTCAGCGCTAAGTCGAGGCCAACTCTCATTTTGCGTACTCTCATTGGCCAAAAAGCACCTTTATGCCAAATTTCGTTTCTCTAGTTGAAACTGTTTGGAATTTTTTTTAGATCCGCCATTTTGGATTCAAGATGGCGTCTTTCGATACATCATGTAATATTTTAGTAACATACAAGTGTTAATGTACTGTTACCAAATTTGATATTTCTAGCTGCAGCCGTTTAGTCTGTGTATTCTATTCAACAATGGGTTCGGCGGCCATTTTGGATCGAAGATGGCGACTTTTTCAACATTTCGTAATATTTTCGTGAACTACTTGTGACTACACATTGATGCCAAATTTCGTATCTCTAGCTCAAACGATATGGGAAACAGATTTCTTGCTTCCGCCATTTTGGATCCAAGATGGCGTCTTTGAACTCATTAGGTAACATTTTCGTAATCAAATAGTGTTGTACTTTTATGCCAAATTTGATTTCAATAGCCCCAGCGGTTTAGGCTGTGTATTCTATACAATGGGTTCGGCGGCCATTTTTAATCCAAGATGGCGACCGATTTTGCTCATTAACGAACTTAACGTTGATTTTTTCGAGATCAGACGCTACTCGCAAGAAATTGCTTAGGGCAAAGTATCAGAATTATATTAACGAGGTAACATCTGAAATATACCAATCCTAAGAGATTTTGGTCTCATAGATTCTACGTGTCAGCCACGTGTTCCGACAGAGTTAATTTATGATTCGGCTACAGCTGCTGGTGAAAAGAGGGTACATCCATTGAATGAATACTTCTCTAACAATTTCTGTGTCCACTCTCCTCCTTTGCCGTCTCCTCAGCTTCAACCGATTTCTTCGCATTCACTGTCTGCATTAAGTACATCATCTGATGAGGTAAAATATCTGCTTTCTTCTTTACCTCTAAATCGTTCTCCCGGCTCTGATAACATTAGTGCTATTTTTCTTACGTAATTGCTGCTGAATCATTGGCTTACCCTTTTTCTCGTCTTTTAAATAGGTGTTTTGCCGAAGGTATATTTCCTTCTTGGAAACAGGCTAATATTATACCCATTCTGAAATCGGGATAAGACCCATTTCTCTTTTATCTATTTTGTCTGTGGTGTGTGAAAGAATCATCAAAGATAAACTTTATAATTTTGTCTCACCTTATCGAGACTGCTCAATATGACTTTCTTCCTGGTAGTTCCACTCTTACCAACCTGTCCTTGTTACTCTCTGATGCTACCCTGTCCAATAACACACAGCTTGATGTCATCTATCTAGATCTTAGTAAAGCTTCGATAGAATTGATTGTAATCTTCTTTATAAATTAACTCACAGATTCAATATCCATGGTAACTTCCTTTCACTATTGCGAGACTATCTCACTGGCCGTGAACGTGTTGTTCTTTCTGGATCATCTTCTAATTTTGTTCCCGTTCTCTCTGGTGTACCTCAAGGTAGTGTTTTGGGCCCGCTCCTTTTCCTTCTATATATGGACGATCTCCCATCTTATCTCTCGTCAAAACCCAAAATTCTTCTTTTTGCTGACGACTGTAAATTATTTCGAGAAATCAGATCATTACAGGATGTTGATCTCCAAAATTCCATCTCTGACCTCTTGGACTGGCGTAATGCGTGTAACTTAAAAATAAATCCCTGAAAATCTTTTCTTACTATTTCTTTAAAGAGGAATCAAATCCCATCTGCTATATCATTGAAGATGATCCTATCATTAAAGTTTCTTCTCAAAAGGACCTTGGAGTGGTATTTGACGAAAAACTTCTGTTTGCTGATCATGTGACTTATATTACTAACAGTTCTATGTGCTTACTTGGTCTTCTCTATAGATTCACAGAAATTAAGGACCTTCATTGAGTATGTTCTACAAACCTTCATTTCCCCTAAAATTGAATATTGCTCCCCGATTTGGAACATGGCTAGTATTTGTAGTCTATCTCATTGATTCTGTTCCGAACTTTTTTCTTGCTAGTCAAAAGAATACCATGAGTACGTAGCTTAAGCAAACCCGAGTTATTATCCGTTCTTGGTCTCCACGTTCCCTCTTGTCGCAAGTTGGCAGATTTGATGTACTTATACAAGATACTTAACGGGAATCTTAGAACTGGAGAGTTGATACCTAATTTTACTACCGTGTTCCCTTGCGAATAACCAGAAATAATAACCTCCTTCATTGTACCACGCCTAGGCTAAATATACTGCAGCGCTCCTTATTCCACAGACCAGTAATTATGTATAATAAACTCGATTCAAATCTAGATATTTTTGGATCTAAAAACACTTTCCATCGAACGCTAAATACCAATATCTGAGTTATTCCTCTTGTGTATTATAATCGTCATGTTAGTGATATCAATTGCTATGTTATGTGCTGTTTAAAATTTAATTTAATGTTATTTAGTTTGTGTAAAATGGCAACTCCAGCTGTATCTGAAACTTAATAATAAATATAATTGCTTTGTCAACACACAAGGCTATGCCAACGTCTTGTAAATACATTTTAAAATTTTGGTCTCCCTCACAAGAACGTAGTTTTTCAAGTATAACTTGTCGAATGATCTTAGTAATGTGGATATGAAAAGCTTGTGAATAATGATGTAGATCGAAATAGTTGAAGGAACTTTAAAAATAAATACTTTGCAGATTTATCAAAGTAACTTAAGAGCTTTTATGTGTATTTTTATTTTTCGTTCGTTGTGCTGAATTGTCGTTGCATAATTTTTCAGTTTTATTAAAAAGCTAGAAAAGTACCAGCTGAATCCCAGCCACACCGTTATAAATTCTTTGTATAATGTATGCTCGTGCATTAACAGTGTTCTTTCTTTAATACGTTTCTCTCTCCATTTTCTTTTCAGATATTTGAAAAAGCACTAGATGAGCCCAAGTACAGTTCTATGTATGCACAGCTGTGCAAACGGCTGTCAGAAGAAGCACCAAATTTTGAGCCGCCAAACAGCCCGTGCACTTTTAAGCTTTTACTTCTAAATAAGTGTCGTGACGAGTTTGAAAACAGGTGAGTTGCCTGTTTCTGAAGGTATACGCGTAGTGCGCCAGAGAAACTAACTTCCTCATAGTTAAGTGGATAGTGTTTTAACTGTAACATTTAAGAAACTTAATTTTTTGTTACCTTATTTAAGCTAGATTATTATTCTGTATTTCTTTTTAATACGCTGGTATTAATTTTGAGTGTTTTCATTCTGAATTTCATGATATGTACAAAATTTTGTTTTTATTAGGTCGATAACTTCAGAAGATTCATTGAGCTCGTGGTTTTAATTTTAAGGGTTTTTTTTTTACTATCAGAAGTAATGGATTATGTCACCGGTAGTATCTGAAAAGAGCATTCATTTAATCACTTCAGCGTCTAATAAATGATCTCATTGATTCTGCTTCTATATTTCAGAGCTAAAGCTACAGAAGCCTTTGAGCATCGAGATGGGCCACTTGCTCCGGAAGATGAGGAGCGCCGGCAACTTGCCAAGCGCAAGATGCTTGGCAACATCAAGGTTAGTATAATACTATCCTGTATGCGTGTAACATGTTTTTTTATTATTATTAGAAATGTCAGCACACATTTGAAATACTAGAATTAAAGCCTGAACTGAAAATCTTTATTAGTTTTGACTGATGCTAATTTCGGATAGGTTTTTTATTATTCGGAAAACTTTCGCTATGATGAATACACTTTTTATAACATTCGTGGTTTCTACCAGATTTTATAATGATGGCATTACAAGTGTATGAGCGAAAGTTGAACATAAATTTCAGCCATATAAAAGTTGAAATATATTAACTCATTTTTATGGCATGTTTGACGAATCACTAGGTAGCTGTGTATAATTGAAAAGAGCATCAAACTTCATACAGAAATATTCTTCTATATACACAGAAAATACAGCTGCCCCTTTGATACAAGATTGAGATTATATCCGCTTGACACGGAGGCAATTGAAGCGTGTCTAATTCTTAACGCAATTTTCATTGTTTTATCTCAGTGTCTAGTATGTGTTTATAGATACGCCATTTGGCTCGAGCACGAGGAATATTTCTTTACGGCCTAATTTTAGGTGTTGAGTTTGAGATGAGTAATTTTCTTGCAAAATAAAGCGTTTGAGCTGTATATGCGTCTGCTTGTGTGTTTTGAGTCAGTATTATCATAGTGCCATAGGACTCAGTGTTTATAGATAGATATATATATATATATATATATATATATATATAATAATATATGTAATTTGCAAAGCAACCAAGGTTTTGCGTACCCCATTATTGCATTTTCGAGCCAAAAATCGTATAAATGCTCGTCCTAAGATGCTATACAAAGCCTTATAGTAACTGGGATCTGTGATTAAGCTCAACGAAACATTAATAAAAAGCAACATGTTGATTTAAAGCTGTCGTATGTTGCTAAATTATTTAACTTGCCCAACAGGAGTTGAAGTGGAGAACCATTATGCAAAGTACTTACAAGGGAAATCGGGGAAGTAGTACGCGGGGATCTGCACATGTTAAATATCGTTGGAAAGGTCACACCGAGTACACGTTACATGTGAAATATCTCGCTTGAATGGAGCCTGTAGGGTGCGTGGCGATCATTTGAGGATACGAATAATGCTTGCCTTGAAACACCAGAAAACTTGGACAAAATAGGAAGCTGTGTTTCAATGTGTATGAGACTTAGTAAAGATTTTAAAGGTATCTGAGTACGAATCTGACATCACATTTGTAATAATCAAAATGGCGGACACATTACAAAAAAAAAACAACTATGGATCTGAAATTGGGTATATAGAGATCCGACGTCGCTAATCACGAATTAGCTGCCCCGTTATGTACTATACGTATTCTACTACATGTGTAATAATCATATATGTCCGTTATGTACATACTTTGTGCACATTTTGTCCGTCATATTCCATTTTGCTATTGGCTTCGTACTCAGCGCCACGAAAACCTCTACCTACCCGCTTTCCGCGCTTTTTTTTTTTTTTTTTGTGTGTGTGTGTGTGTGTGTGTGTGTGTAATTTGTGTCCGCCATTTTGAATATTACAAATGTGATGTCAGATTCGTACTCAGCCACCTTTTAAATCTATATACTATACCAAGTCTCATACACATTGAAACACGGCTTGTGGTGTTTCGGGGCGAGCATTGTTCGTATCTTCAAATGGTCGCCACGCACCCTACAGGCCCGATTCAAGCGAGATATTTCACATGTAACGTGTACTCAGTGTGACCTTTCCAACGATATATAACACATGCAGTTTCCCGACTTCCCTTATTAGATACCCGAGGCAGGTCATTACTACTCAGCTAATTAAGACTTATTATCCCTGTGACTGCTGACCTCAAAGATCTGAAGTGATTCATGACTCATACCTTCCATAGACTGTACGGTACAACTTGAAAGACGTTTATTGTTGAGTAGTTATCCAGTGTCGGATGCGAGGCATTTCAGGTTGACGTAATCTTCGTTCTCATCACAAGGCACTTGAAAACAGATTCGTCAAATATATCCGTGTTTGGGAAATAGATTGAATTTATAATTTATACCGGACTTCAATACAGATTTAGTGCGGTTTTTAATTCGTGTTGTAAACTTTACTTTGTGCAACTTCGGTGGTATTGTAAAATCTGCGACGATATAAAACTTCCTTGCACAGTGGCACATATTTACATAACTTCTATGCAGGGTAACACATTATTTTCCGTTTCCTAGTTCCTTTTATCTGAAGTTAATGTTTTCAAAATACGAAACTGTCTTTATATTCCATATTCACCAGTTCAGAGTTGATTCATTCAGTTTCTGTATTAAAGATTGTTTCTATCTCATGATAAATGTCCGAAATTTCTCAATCTCTGGAAACTACACGACATATCCGTGCATGAGGTAGCCTGTCACCATGATCGCGATGCTCGTTCCAAATTGCATAGATAAGAGAAGGGAATATCAAAGAATGGTTTATTTTGCTTGTAGGCTTTCCGGGTAAGTCTAGTAGTTGCGTAAAAGAATATGTAAGAAAGCAACATTCATGGGCTTGCGAATAACACAAAAGTCATTTAAGATAAGGACTGGATATGTCATGTGTAGGTTGTATAAATACGAGTTAGTATTCACTGCTTAATTGTGTCAAGCAGCTATTTATTGCAGATGCAGTTAGTTTACATTTGTTACTTTCTTATTTCAGTTCATTGGTGAGCTTGGGAAGTTGGAGATTCTGCGCGATTCAATCTTACATAAATGCTGTCAGACCTTGCTGGGCAATAAGAGGCGGAGGGGGGGGACGCGAGATATGGCTGAGGATTTGGAATGCCTCTGTCAGATAATGAAAACCTGTGGACGAGTATTGGACACAGAGAAAGGCAAAGTAAGTATATCCATCAGTTGTTTTCTGTAGTTCAGAATGGTTCCTTAATATTCGGGTTAGTGCTAGAGAATAGTTCAGTTGTGAAAACTTTTAATTTGAAAAAAAAAAAAAAAATGGCTGGAAAGAACTGTATGTATATCGTGTTTTTTTGTTTTGTTTTGTTTCAACGAGAAATGCCGTCATTATTAGTTCATTAATTCCTCAGCGCTGCTTTCGGTGTGATTTTGTAAATGTAGTGTTTGTTTTGACAAATCAGTTACGTGGTACCACAAAGTGTGTTCTTAGAATTCGTTCACAAATAGCATAAGGAAACTTGGGTGTGAAATTTCAGCTCTTTTCGCATACAGTTGTGGAATATTTTCTATTTGTGAAATCCTATCTTATCCAAAATTTCGTTGAATGTGTGTAGCTTTCATTAAAGATATCAGTTCGAAATAACATGCATTCAGGATGAATGTTGATTTTACTTCTTCATTGGAATAGCTGTTACGAAGATTCTACGTTGATTTTTGCCATAAAGATGAGTGGATTGTACACAGGGAGGCTAATGTTCGTATTAATATTCTCGTATTACATGATTTGCGTGGTTTTGCTACACTTCAGTTATACGATATTATCAAATTATATCTCCATTAAACACCTGGAACTAAAGTACATGTTTCCCAAGCGGAATTCTTTTGGACTCATTACAAAGAATAAAACGCTTTCTGCCTTTCAGCAGTTTCTCATAAATTGAATAAAGGGAAAGTAATAAAAATGTTTATTTATTGCCCACTCTTCATATTTACGATGATATATTGCATGTTGTACAAATGTGAATGTACAGTTTGTGGACGCAGGGTTAAATGTTAAAAATAGGGTAAATCCATTTGAAAGGTCCACGGAAAGAAACTTCAAACTCCAGCTGGAATGATTTTGAGAAAAATGTAATCTAAAGTTTAAAGAGTAAGATATTGCCTTGTATATTGAATTTTTACTCTTATTTCTCTGTAATGTGTGATGTTTTTTCCCCAAGTGGGAATATGTGCAGAATAAGTCTAAAATAAGCTAATAGATGGCATCGTTATCTCAATTTTCGTAAAAGTGGAGTTTGAAGTTTTTCCGTGGATCCTTCATTTCGTTAGTAGCTTTTGGTTCATGCCTCTGGGGATTGGATAATGTGCGCATAATAATTGATTTAAAATTTGTGCTGAAAGACGTGTCATTCGATATGTAACTGTTCGACAGCACGGGGAAGTTTTCATCCGCAAGGAAATAATCTTGAATAAAGTTTGTTACGATGTATCCGTAGTAGTAATAATCCTTGCATCTGTTCAGAGGTCATGGTTGAAATACGATTTTGCTAGAATAAGCGTGTTTGAAAGTTGCTTGAGCATTTCTTTCCATCTCTTAACAATAGTTGTTCGGGTGTCTACAGCTCATGAATATCTTAAAGTAATGAAATTGAGTCACTAGTTATGCAAGTTATGAAATTGTTTCAGATCATGAAGTTGTCAAGTAAACCTTATAATTTTTAACTATTTTTAATGGTACATGTGTCATCAGAAATACTCAAACATTTGAAGCTGGTTTGATATGGCTCTTATCCTGAGGTCGGGTGTGAGCTGGGCTCAATAATTCATCTTGTTTCATGCAGAGGTCATGAATTTGGCTTGCGTGAATCCTCTAGACACCCTGGTGGTCTAAAGTTTCACAATGATCACTTTCTCATACATTCGCGGTTTCTACGAGAACACGATGATGGTTTATAGAGATCTGAATGAAACATCAGTACCTTGTAAAGATGGAACGTTGTTAGACACGGGAAGTATTACATTTATGACTCGATACTAGGTTTATTCTTAAATATTTAATTTGCCTCAAGTCTTTGCGAACATATGTAGTATTTATCATGTGAGTTAATTGTACTTTTGTTTTCAGAGCCTAATGAACCAGTACTTTGACCGCATGGCTCAGTTGGCGGAAAACCACGATTTGCCATTGCGCATCCGGTTCATGCTGCGGGATTCCATTGAGCTGCGCAGAAACAAGTGGGTTCCACGGAAGGCTGCAAACACAGAGGGACCCATGCCTATCAGAGAGGTTAGTATTGCCCTCAATGATGCGGTGTGGCAGTTACGAGTAAGTGTTTGTATTACAATTTGGGACGCTGTGCTCTTTAACTGAACTTGCAAATTTTGCAATCAATAAGTAGTTCTTACTGGATAGCATCAGCCTAGAAGATATGTCGTTAATTGCTTACCTTCGTACTGTGACTAATTTTATCTCCTTGGGTAATAATTTGGCGACTATATTATGGAAAAGGGTGCACACTAAGTTATCCGGTCAAGATTTGAGGTAAAAATCTGGTGGTATAGCGTTGAAACCTTTCCATAATTGGAGAAAGCAAGAACACTGGTAGCACCAGTCTATAGTTTCCTATAACTACAGCCATTAATGAACTTTCTTGGCCATTTACCTACAACACACCGTGTAGTTTCTGTATCATTAACCTAAATGTCCATCACATTAAGCTAATGCATTTTTTGGCAAAACCGATCGTATTAATTTGTGTGCCTTAGTAATGATTCTGTGTGCATAATTGAAAAATTGGATTGGAATCTTGATTGAAGTCTAGAATGTTGCCCTGGCACGATCTTTTGAACTTTGAGAAAACTAGTTGTTTTCCCGATTAACCGGTTATTCACTACGACCAGCCGTTTAACGGTGGACTTTAGTAAAATTGCAATTCCGTTCATGTATACTTTCATTTTTAGATGTACGTGCTTTAGAAATCTTTACTTTTTTTTTTTCATTACAAACTTTTAACAAGTTCTAGATTTTTTTTTTTTTTTGTATACCCTATGTATGTATCGCCATATTCACAAGTTCAAATACTTTTTTTTTTTCGTCTGTTAACGTGACTGCCAGTTTCTCCAACACTCAATTTGCATGAAATTTTAAAATATTCTTGTCATTTTCATTCTAGACTCAGATGATTTGTAACTGCTCGCCACCCTCCCAGTGTAGGTTCTCCTAGCATATGAGAAATTTAGAAAAACAATTGAGTAGTTTCTTAACTGCCTTATTACGGATTTGCTAAATTTTCTTTGTCGTTAGTATTGACGACTGGATAAACATTTTATCAGATCATTAGGTACTGAATCGTTAAGTAATACTTAATCATCATTAAAGGAACTGACCATTTGTTGCTGAAGTTCAGTTATACAAATACAGTGTTGGTCTGATCAGTTGCAGGAAAGCTGTTCGTGATTATGCTATCTTGTCGAGCTAAGGTTCTAAAAGACGTAGGTACTTACATTATAAGACTATTAATACTGCCGTAAGGCAGCAACGGTTGAGCAAGAATTGGACTCGACTAAAACTTAAGTTGATGTTGCATGCTTTTCGTTACTGGATAGCAGTGTAATCGTTGCTCTTCATACATTGTGGGTTTCTATGAAAAATTATAAAATAAATTATGATCATTTAGTGGATCCTGCAGGATCTGTAGATCTGTTTTTCTATGTCGTCGTACAGTCATTGACGTGTTTTTTTTCTTCTGTTTAGATCCGTGATGAAGATAGCAGAGACCGAGGATACATGTACATTTCTAATATGCAAGGCCCACGTGTCGGTGGGATTACTTCTGGTGGAGCACAAGATTTCATCTTCCGTAATCCTTTGAAAATGCGGAGTGGTTTGGATGACGTTTTGGGGCCTTTTCCTGTGGGTGGATCAACTTTGGGTGTTGGCCCTGGAGTTATTCCAACAACACAGGACAAATTTGGGTAAGATTCCAGCTGTTGTACTGTAAGCGAAAAGTAATGTTATTTTTGTTGCATTTTCTCAGACTTTACCTCTCAGCTCCAAGTTTTCAGTCGAATCAGCAGATACCTTTCCTACAGGAAAGGAGTGAAGTTTCGTAGGTGTAGATGCCCCTTAAATAAATAATCTATTAATGTGTTGCAAGACTGTACAGAACTGTAATTTCAGTATCCCCGAGGACTTTTTTTTGGGATGTAGTCAACGAACTATAATCCTAGTCTTGTAATGAGTTTAAAAAAAAAAACTAAATATAGTAATTAGTCTAGTTCATTATCTATTACGAGTTTAACTTAACGTTTAGTTGTAATGGATTAGGATAGCAAAAACTCTTGGATGTAACTGCGAACCCACAGCTCATTAAAACTTCAGAATTTGATAGAAGGGTGATTTGACTAGAAACGTTGATCAAAATAACGTTTTTATTTTAAATAGTTTGCGCTAGATGGCACGAGAACGTACGATTTTTTTACTTTATATTTCCTTTGATGACATTAACGAAAACAGAAATGTCTTTTTTTTTTCTCTCTAAATTACTAGTAGGAGCTATAGCAGAAATTCCTGCTTTATATTCTGCTGGAGTGGGTATGTAAATTTATTGTTAAACAATTTTGTATTCCCAGATATGTCGATTGCTGTCGCTGAAATCTCCCTATTTAGCCTAGCTGATGATGACACTTAAAAAAAAAAGTTTGTTAAAAATTCGCTGGGTCGAGATTGCCTCTAAATTAATTTTACTATTTATCGTCTTGAGCTTGCATAAGAAATGCAAACTGGTAAGTTTAAAGTTCTTGCTGATTGTGGGGTTGTTACTGAAAGTAAAAAAAAAGTAACTAGCATGTTTCATAGTAAACCTTGTTTACGATGAGTTTGTGCCATTCGGTTCAAAATTTGGTTATATCATAAGGAGCTTACTAGACTCCCAGGATTTTTCGTGAGTCCCGTTATAGATAGTAGTGGAGAGAGTGGGTCACGTAAATCTTAGAATCTGCTACATGTGCGTCATGTGACAAGGAGATTTTTTTATTAAACAAGTTATCGTTGTTGGTTTTTTTCAGACTAATACCTTCACTCTTTCTCTAGTATAGTCTTAGATTATTAACTTTTATGTAATTTCAATTTAATAATCAGCTCTTTCCCACACAATTATGTATTTCAATAATGGATTCCTATTCTCTTTAGATTTGGGACAAACGGCTATCAGTCTGGATTTCGGCAGAGACAACAGTTTGGACAACAGAACTTCTTCCAAAATCGACAGAACTTCAATCAGAACCATAACAAACAGCAACAACAAAATCAGCAAAACCAGCAACAGAATTTCAACAACTGTAAGTTTGTATTTTAAGATGCATATTCGAGGGCTTAGAGGTAGCGGGCGTAGGGGGGCGAAAGTGTATTTTGAGAAATTGAGGAAAGACAATTTACATTTTGGAAATTAATCTGATGAATATAGTGTATCTCTTGACACATGCTCAGGCTAAAATCGAATCGTTCATTAAGTTCATGATCTCGAGATACCGCCTAATTCGGCCAGTGCACGGGATGTTAACCGTTATAGCTTTAAAATTTCAGTAACGAATTATAAAAATTTTGAAAATAAATTCGTTCCTGGACTTAAATGGTGTCCATGAAATAACGAAGAAAAATGATTTGGTCATTTCAGGCATGTGTGCTGTTGTTCGATAAACGAAAAAGAACGCTTTATTTCTATGTACAGCGTCCTCAAGAAACGAATGAGGATCGGAAAAATTACTTTATATCCTCATTACTAATATTACTAGAATCGTGATTGTTACAGTACTTAACTGAATTGCTTAAAGTTGGTACAAAGTCGGGATCCTTATCAGTTATCTGAATTACCCTTTCTAAAAAAAAAAAAATCTCCGGGTTAGTCTCTTTTTTCCATTTTTAGAGGCAGAGTACGTCCATCTTCTAAACATTAACCTTTAAACTGAAGTTTCCTCACCTTCACAATAAGTCACTTAATTTAAAGGAAAAGAAAAATCGATTTCTATTAAGATCCGATACCGACAGCAACCAAACATTCGAACATAATATCCACCGATACGTCTCAACAACAGTTAAGCCGACACTTCAAATACAGAAGCACTTCAGTTGGAACAGAGGAACGTGTTAATGGTTTGACTGATCGTTTTCATTTTACACCCAATTACATATTTTTTCAATTATTGCAAATAGACGGACGTGCTTCTGGTACAATGCGCCTTACAGGACAAGCAACAAAATGGTAACTCATTCATGTTTGTTTAAGATACACCCCTTCTACCTCGAAACCCTCGTATTGTCTTTCAAATAAGTCTCTCGTTTTATCGTGTGAGGTGTAGATGTTCCACTGCTGGTAGGATACGGTGAATGTATAACTTTAAATTACTTCAGTTTTTCTAGTATATATAAATAAAGATTTTATAATTGAATTCTCAGTAAAGGTTGTATCAGAATGCTGTTTGAAGTGGGGATGGATGGGAATCTTAAGAAACCAACGTTTCGGCGATGTTTTTGTGTTCGTCGGAGAGTGCATAGAGACGCTGGTGTCGCGTGCAGCTGTTTTAAAGTGCAGGAAATACGAGTAAATGGATTGTTTTTATCTTGCTTTTGAAAACATTTGGATGGTTTGTGATAAATCACGTGCTCAGCGTTAGCCAATCAGTTGATGTAGGAAGTTTGATAGAGCCAAAGTCGAGTGGAAGTCAGGCAATTAATTGCATACTGTGTTACTAATTATCCTGTCTTGTATATTTTTCGTTGTAAACTGACTAATTGTACGTTGTAATTCTTGTTCTTCCTAATGGATGTGCTGATTGGACAAGTTTTAACTAGTACGGATGATAGGACACCTATCGAAAGGCTGTTTCAATACTAAAATCCGAGACCATTTCATATTCGAGGTGAAAGAGATGAGCATTCGACCAATTTTCTGGAATGCCTTAGTGATTCCTGTAATGGTAGAAATTTTATTTTACGTATCTTCATTTCACATGATTCACTAATCAAATTAGTGAAACTTTATTTAGGTACTTTTATTGAAAATCTAAATATATTAACTTTCAGTGGGAAGCAAGGAGCTACCTCCAAGATTTAAGAACAAGATGATGCTGACTCATCCACAAGGTCAGGGTAACATGGAAGAGGTTTCTCTTCGTCCTACAGCAAACTCTATGATGATCAAACCCAAGACACAGGCAACGCTGCCAAAGACTACTCTTGGACCTACACCAAGTAAGTGTACTGATATTAGTCTGTAATTCTGTTCTAATTCCGTAGGTTTTTAATAAGTAATTCTGTTGCAAGCGAAGTAGTGGCTGCTTAAATTAGATCTGGAAAGTACTTGTTAGCACGATGGCATGCTCTGCCAGTTTCATGAACTAATTATAGTAGTGTGTGAGACTATAGTTGTCGCTGCTGGTAATCGAAGAAATGTGTGCGTGCGGTGGTCATAGAAATTTTTGTTCGAGGAATGTTCGAAACGATTCCTTGAGTACTGGTCATGGCGTAGGCAAATGTTGAACCTTAATTGTTCTAAACCACTAGATAGTTAGTTACATTGTTTTAAAAGCCGTGTAGAATCTTTTCTTCCGATTTTAAGAATTAGATCTATATCCATACGATATTTTTCAGGTATGCATAAGTAAAGGTAGGCCTTAGATTAATGGTTGAAAGTTATGTGCATAAAAATTTAACGTCACGTAGTTCGATACGAAAGTGATATAGATGTGATACGAGTAATGGACGAAAACTGTTTACGCGATTTCGAATTAGTTTGTAAATTGAAACATTTTTAACCGTAGTTCGTATTTTCTAATTCAAACAGTCGTGCTCTAATTTGAAGCCTAAATTTCAACCTTAGTTCGAGTACGATACAGTATGAGAGAGGGCGGTCTTCTTGACTGATTGTTTTTAGTTTCGTTTCTTCAAATGTTGATCGTTAATATGTATAATTACGTATGTACGTACATTTTTCATTGAACGGAATACAGAGTAGGCAAAGTTCTTGATTTCCTATTTATTAATAAGATGAACAAGTCTCTGCTTTCGTTTTATTAACAGTTTGAACTTTAATTTCAGGTCGACAAACTGGGTTGCTAGCTGACCCGTTGCTTCAGCCACCCCAGGCAAATTTACTTAGTCAAAAACCTGCAAAACCGTTACTGCATAAAGAAGCCCCGATATTAATCAAACAAGCTTCTCTGGATAAAACTAGAGGTGGTAAGAAAGATAAGGTAAGTTACTTATATAAGTTGTGCTTATAACAGAGGACAGAATTGCATGTCACAAATGACATTCAAGTAAGAATGAAAGAATATGGTCAAATTGTTTTATGTGAGCATCCGTTCATGCAACTAAACCATACTTTAATGTTGAAGTGTGCAATATCTTATACCTGGACGCTGTCACTCAAGGCCTACATAGTTAGTTATTTCAGAAATATAATTGCGAAAAAGTACAACTGCACATCAATCCATTACAAACATATGGATTCGCGCTTACGTAACAGGTTTAAGCACATTCTGTATAAGTTGATAGTAATTCAATTGATAAATTGTCATTTCTTGCGTGTTCTGTTAATATTTTCTGGTGCATTACATAAGTTTTTGTCGGTACTGAGCTGTTATTCCATACAGCGGTAGGCCGACGACTCGGAAGGTCCCGGGTTCGAGTCCCGGCATGGGTGTGGATTTTAATGGCTAACGGGCGAATCGTGACGGACCGAAGTCCAAAGTAAAGATAAAATAGTTTATATATATATATATATATACATACTAACGCAATCTATTTAGGCAAACTAGAAAATAATTTTATCTAAATAGGTTTTTATTGCATTCGACATTTAGTACTTCTATCACACCATGACTACTGATAACATGGTATGTACAGTCAGCGTCAAAAGTTTGTACCTAGTCGTAAAATTGAATCCGAATTAATTGGTAATGGATTGAACCAACGGCAAGAATAAGCCGGGAAGAAGTAGAGAAAATAAAGATCTGAAAAGCTACAGGTCCTGATTGCATACCAGTAGAAACGTGGAAGAGTTTGGGACCAGAAAGTATAGATATTGTATGGGATCTGATGCAAAAAAATCTATGAACAAGAAAAAATGTCGACTCAGTGGAGGGATAGTGTTATTGTACCATGATTAAGGAGAAGGGATACAGGATTGTGGAAACTATAGAGGAATCAAACTGTCACATACGATGAAGGTGTGGGAGAAAATTATAGAAGGAAGATTAAAGAAGAAACGTCAATAGAACAATAATAATTGTGGATTTATCCCAGGAAAAAGTACACCAGACGCCAAAGAAATATGTAAGGATAATCCAAGATACGTATACAAGAGCTAGAAGTAGTGTGGGATTGACACGCCAAATCCCTGTTATGGTTGGATTACACCAGGGTTCAGCCTCAATCCCGTACCTCTTCAACGTAGTCTAGATGTGAGAGATAAAGCCCCGTGGTACATGATGATTGCCGACGATATTGTACTACGTAATACTAATAGGGCAGAACTTGAAAGTAGAGAGTTGGAGGAATTCTTGGAAGATACGGGCCTAAAGATTAGTAGAAAGAAAACTGAGTATAATGAGTTTGAGAAGTGATGTTGCAAGAACAATTGAATAAAGTTAAAAGTTTTAATTTTTAGGCTCAACTGTTACTGGGAATGGCGATTTGGATTCTGAAATAACACACAACATGCAAGAGGGATGGCGATATTGGAAGGAAGTACTCTGCGACCCCAGAATCACTGTGAAGAATAAAAGGATGATTTACAAAACAGTGGTTAGACCAGCAATGATGTACGGAGCAGAAACATGGCCAATAAAGAAAGCACAAGAAAAGAGATTAGATGTCACGAAATGAGAATTCTACGCTGGTTGTGTGGGATAAGAGACAGTGAAAAATGTGAGTACGAGGTACAACCAAAGTTGTAGAGATATCTAAGAAGATACAAGAAAGAAGACTGCAGTGGTATGGACATTTGATGAGAAGAACAAATGACTTTGTAGTCAGAAGAATGATGACAATGGAAGTGGAGGGCAAGAGAGGTAGAGGGAGGCCAAGGATGAAATGAATGGATAGGGTGAAGAAGGATCTCGGGAGAAAGATCTGTCAGGGGAAGAAGTTCAGGAGAGGGCTCTATGGAGAAGACTCGCCAAAAACGTTGACATCACGTAGGTGGGAAAAGACTGAAAGAAGCCAGATTTGAGTACAAATGTACAAGCACGCATGGGAGGTACCTAATACGGCAGTTCAGAGGAGTACTCAGTAGTTTTACACCGTCCATTTTTGAAGTTCACAAAATAAGTATCACATGAGATGCTTTTAGTATGGTTTTATTGTAAGCGATAAAGCATTTTTATTTCTGTAGAAGTGAGAGTGAAGTTCGGAAATATGTAATGGCAGTTTCCATTCATTTTGATATATTTTTTAAGGTACTTCATTTTGGGTTTCATTCAAGTAGTATTTAGTTAAGATCGAGACGTTGCAGGGTCTACTAATATAACTTCCATTGTTTTATAACAATAATATAAGTAGTAGTAATATTCAGTGTATTTACTCGTTTATTTTTTCCGGTAGTTGTGTAGAATATGATCTTGAAATTTTGTGCCCGCGTAATTTTCCCCGTTCACAAGAGTGCCAGTTGCTGGAAACTATAAATCCTCGTATATTTCTTTGTGGTGTAGCAGAGGCCATTCATCCTTCCCGTTCTGTTCTTAAGTTGAAAACATAAGTAACTGTATCTTGCTTTTATGGTCAAACTTGAAGTGTTATGGGGATGTATTGGAGAGAATAACAAGATTCTTTGAAATCTATAGCAGTATTACTACTTAACCCCTCTATTCAGAAATTGTATTCACCACGCAATTATTATCCTCTTTCGATCTGTGATAAAAATTGTTGCGCTAAAGGAGGGAGAAGAGAAAATACGAGTAAAAGGTATCATTTGTTAAATTAGGTGTGTGAACTAATGCTAATGAAAGCTAATGAACTTTTTGAGTTGTTTAATCCATTCTATATATTCCAATTTTAAATCATGCCTATCTTAACGCAGTTAATTTCGTTTACTCCTAGTGTGTGTTAATTTTAACTCTCTTTTTTTTTTTTTTTTAGGGTCCAAGTAAAGAGGAGGTAATGAAGAAAATAGATAATTTACTTGAAGATTACATGAAAAACAAGAGCGTGACAGAAGCACTTAGTGCTTATCGCGAGCAGAAGGTACCAGAGAGATTTGTGCCTGAAGTACTTGTGCTTACTATGAGCAAGACGTTGGATAGGAGTGGTAAGTTGTATAATTGAGATATTTAAGATTCTCCAAATAAGTTTGCCTTAAAAACATTTCATTGAAGCTACGCGTAAATACTAAGATCCCAACGTTTCGTAAGTTATAACTAGAGGAATGAACCCTCAAAATATAGTACAGCAGGTTCCTACCTGATGTAGGTAATCAGGAATCTCAACTAGTAATGCTATTCTTTAAGCTGGACATGTTTAATGTTCTAGAATTTGCTTTGCTGGATTCGATGTACGGTTTCCTCTCCTGCTCCCCTCATTCGAGTCGTGTTTTCTCTGAATGTTAGGGATGAGCTAGGACGACGACGTAACATTTTATACGCGAACAACAGATATCCTTCCTTCTCACGATTGTAAGCTAAACAAGATATGGGCACAAAGAAGTGAACCGCAGTTTAAAAAGTGCTCAGCCTCTTGAAATCGTGTAACATTTGAACACCACGAACGTCATGGATACGTTCACTAATCGTTACGAAATCAGATACATAAATATATTCAAAATATGTATGTAGCATTGGTAAACGTTTCAATACCGTTCAGCACATTCGCATCAAATTTGGTATGGATATTATCAGACACTCTAGGAGAAATCAGTGAGCAGTAAAACCCACCTCATTTTACTCAGTCACATTTTTGTCTAAATTCAATCTCGCCGCGGGAATTTTTTCGATTCCGGAAAGACTGCAATTTTCTGGTTTCACGGTTTTTTTTTATTTATATACCAACATTTTTGGACACACTCTAAGAAAATGTATTGGGACTCGCTTTGCTTCGCTGGGGGCGCTGACCCCAGACCCCCGTGGGAGCTGCGCTCCCAACATCAGGGTTTGGGGGACTGCGCCCAGCTTTATCGTAAACAGACTATCTGACAGACTCCATGGTGCAATTATACGACCCTTCGGGTCGTCATGGTACACCTTCATACCAAATTTCTATTGTCTACCCTTAGAAAATGTTTTCGGGCCATTTTGGATTAAAGATGGCGACTTTGTTTATAATATATTGTTGTGACCTACTTGTGAAGGTACACTTTCTTGTAAAATTTCTATTACCTAGCTCAAACCTGGTTTAAAATTAATATTTGGGCGGCCATTTTAAATCCAAGATGGCGACTTTCCCAAAATTTTGTATTATTTTCCTAAACTACTAGTTATGATACACCTTCATACCAAATTTCGTATCTCTCTCAAACGTAGGGGAAAATGGATTTTTAAGTCCGCCATTTTGGATCCAAGATGGCGTCTCTATGTACATTGTGTTACATTTTCGTAATCTGCGATTAGTAATGTATCTCTATACCAAATTTCATTTCAATAGCAAAAGTAGTTTAGGTTGTGTATTCAATACAACAATGAGTTTGGCGGCCATTTTGATTCGAAGGTGACGACTTACAAAATTTGAAAATAATTTCGTAACCTACTAGCGATTATGTACCTTCATACCAAATTTCAAATCAATAGCCCCAGCCGTTCAAGCTCCCTATTGTATACAACAATGGGTTTAGCGGCCATTTTGGATCCAAGATGGCGATTTTTTCAAAATGTCTGATTTTTTCCTTTACCAAGATGGTCATACTTCATACCAAATTTGGTGTTTCTGGCTCCAGTAGTTTGGCCTGTGAATTTTGATGATCAGTGAGTGAGTTAGTCAGTAACCATGGGGCTATATAATATATAGATTGGTTCGTCTAACAAAGATGTTTATGCAATTTTCAAGAAATCTTTAGTACGTCATGGGCGATAGAGACGACAGGAGAAAGTGGAAGCAATGGTAGTTAAAGCGACCATTTTTTCATGGAAAAAATAATTATTCTAACAGTAACTAATATGCACGCCCGTTGGTGCGGTATCAAGTTTATTATTATACCAACGGGCGTGCATATTAGTTACTGTTAGAATAAAGTAAACAATTAGCATAGGAGACTACTAAAACCAGAAAAGTTGGTCATTTGAAAAAGTAGCCTTCCGCGCATAAATTTTTCTCTAAAACATGAATATTTTTGGATACTTTTTAAGTTTATGAAGTGGGTTTATAGTGAAAAAGTTTATATTTTTTCCTTGTGATGTAATATTGTGTTTTTTACGATATTGTGGTAGTATTTTTGTACTGAAGGTTTGCTCTCATTCACTGCAGTGTTTTTATTTTGAAACATGTTCTGTAGCATTTGTGTATTATGAAATGTTGCTGTCTGTATGTATTACGTTCCAATACTAGCAAGATCATGTTACGCTTCGTGAGAGTATTTTATTTTGCCAAGCTCGAGACATTGAAATACCTCAGTAATGTATTAGTTTGATTGATAGCTCCCAGTATCGCCCATGACACAAAATAGTTTACAACGTAAAAGATACAATTTTGCTGAAGAGCAGAAAAACTAAATCAGTTAACATTACGTTTAATGTGGTGCACAAACGACAAAACTGCTCTCTAGCGGCGTCCGTTCAAGCTACGTGCATGAAAATTTGAAGTGATAGTGAAACCTTGTGCGTCTCTCAATAACTAAAATGTGTCAAGTTTTGAGTTGTAACTGTCATGGGCGATATGTTGACAAATCATCGTATCTCCCGGATTTCTGATTTTCGCTACTCTCAGTAGACTAAGTACAGTTCATTTTCCCAATTCGAAGCTCGCTCTATAGAAACATTCGTTAAATGAACCCTCAGATTTGATTCCTCTTCTGCAGCTACGATCATAAATTTCCACTACATGTGACGCTGTACTATTCTACACACTTCGTAAAATTATACTCATCACAAATATTTTCTTGAATGTAGAGTAACTCTCAACCCCGTATTGTACAGATCGGCGATGAAATTACATTTTGTTTTTGTAAAATTGTCATTATAGTAGTAGTTCCTTATTAAACGTGTAATCATTTAATGTGTTATTTCAGAAAGTGACCGCGAATTAGCAGCAAGCTTAATGTCTGGATTGAAAAAAGAGAATCTTTTGTCTTCAGCACAATTTTTGGAAGGTTTCCGTGAGTTACTAAGCCAGATGCCAGAGAAGGAACAAGATATTCCCAGAATCAAATCATATGTAGCAGGTAAAATGTCTTGCGTTATTTTTATCAGTGTTTTAAGTATCGTATATGGATATCGCAAATTTGACTACCAAGTTGGTATTTTTTAAAGTTCTTATTGTTTAATTAAGGTATATCAGATGGTGTTTACGAAAGTTACCTAATTCATATTTAACGGACTATCAACTCAGTCTTATATGTCGAATAGTTTTAAATGGTTCATTGTTGAAAATTCATATCTTGCAAAAGAGAAAATAACTGCTTCAAAATAAACTTTAGGATAAGTATCGAAAACTCAATTTATTTCTGGGAGATCCAAGATTATCCATATAGTTCCTAGTTCTATTCTGCTAGTGATTAGACGCCATACGAATGCCTGGTATTAGAACAATATATTCCACTCTTTATGTAATGTGCCTGTAAAGCGATAGTTCTTCGACTAGGCCCAGGGATTTTGCAGGTAGCGTGTATAGGCACACATTCATAAAGTATGATCATCATTCTGAGAAAGTTTTGAGAATGAACAACATAGTTACCACAAGCCACTGCAGCTGTTTCTATTGAATGAAGTTTTAGTAGCAAGTTTGAACACGCTCGGTGAATCGTCAGTCAGCAAGTGTGTCGATGCGTCAGTAGTTGTTACGCCAATGGCCATAAATGAACCTGAAGAGAGCATTTCCTAACCATGAGTTTGTCTGACTTTAAAGTTGGGTTAGACAAGAGAGTGTCTTGAAAGATTACAACGTGTATATTTGGGTTTCCTTGTCCTTCACAAGCCACTGCCCAGCGATTGTTTGCTGAGTTTCAAGATGACCGTTCTGGGAGGCTCACAACAGCAACAATGGATGAAAGTGTACTGAAAGAAAACATTTTAAGATCCTACATGTGCTCATTCAGTAAGCTCTGGGTATTGAATCTGCAGTCGTTGGATATCCCATAACTTCTCAAATTAGTAGAAAAGAGCGCGTGTGGATTGGTGACTGAAAATGTTGGGTAAGTTCAAAAGACGTCAAAGGTCAAAAAAACTCTAACATCGTGACAGACTTCGAAAGTTTGACATACCAGTATGACCCGAAAACGAAGCACCAATTGTCGGTCTGGGTCTTCCCAGTTGAGAATCCTCATTCCAAAGTGTTCAGATGATGATTTTGCTTTCGTCTAGCCTATAGTAGCCATATTGCGGCAGTTCCACTGGAGGTACAAAACACAGTAACTGCAAGATGGTACAGCACAACTGTCTGTCTCAAGTGTATGGAACTCTGAGAAAGAAGTGTTTATAACGACACATTGTTCTTCCACCACACCACCACCTCTGGCCACACCGCTAGGAAAACGACTGACTTTCTTACTGTAGCAAAAGTTCGAACTTTGGTCCATCCAGCGTACAGCCCGAATCTGGCCCCAAGTGACTTTTTTTCCTTCATAATTTGAAAAAGCAATTTTGGCCATCGATTTCAATCACTAGAAGCTGTAGCAGCTGCATATGAAGAGCGTGTGTCTACCATCCCGAAAGAAGTATGGCGTTCGACATAACAAGAATGGTTTGCGCGGATGTGTTGCCAGTATGTGATGGTGTACTTTGGGAAGATGTTTAAAATTTAAAAAAAAAAAACCTATTCTCAAATTTTTCAGTTACCTTCGTACATATTCCGAAGACTGAATTCGTACACTAACAAGCGTTGATAGCCCGTGAATAATTCTCCAACCCTATGATTTCATGGCTTTAGTTCCAAATTTTAAGATAGGCATTTGGAACGCACACGTTTTTGATTCCAGTTAACTGCAATGCTAACATTTTTCAGGTTGTTCCTTAGTTCACTAAGCGAATACTGAAATGTACATAGACTAAGGGTCATATTTCTGAATCACTCCCAAGAGGTGGTTCCCAGGAGTATATAATTTCAATGCTCCCACTCTTTGGGAGTGATTTATAAATATGACCCTAAAACCCTGATTACGATACTTCAACAGATGTTCAGAATTCCTTATCGAGAAAAGGCTGTTACGCCATGTTTTTTATGACGTACTATCTGATCAACGCATGTACTGGAGAAACTGAATATGTTCTTTCAGGTACTGTAGTTTGCCTGTAAACGTTTCGTATTACATCAGCGCAGTTTAATATTACCTTAATCCCGGAAATGGGTTGTGTCCTGAAAGCATTGCAGCAGAATGCAGTTATCTTTTTTCTTAATACAAAGTTCACATATTAAATACTTAAGGTAAGATAGCTAGAAACAAAGCCTCTCGTATCTCAGTGAAGAGGTCTTATTCGATATCAAGCAAGCTTTCCGTTGTCTAGGAACCGCGATATGTTATTGAAGCACTAGTTTTGATGTTATCGTGTTGAATTCCGTTAATCT
The DNA here is from genome assembly GCA_022664845.1 of Lepisma saccharinum. Lineage (NCBI taxonomy): Eukaryota > Metazoa > Arthropoda > Insecta > Zygentoma > Lepismatidae > Lepisma > Lepisma saccharinum. The sequence continues at coordinate 29,959 of JAGDQP010007102.1, forward strand.
GACTAGACAAACATATGAATACAGTTAAGACCGACAGTGGACATTTGCTTTCCTTTTCCAGCTAAGTTTTCCTGTGATACGGAAATGGAACTCTAGTTACCAATTCGTTTTTGTTCCGTATTAAGATTAATCAGACCTCGATATTAAACTCCCTTTGTTGCAACTTTCATTACTGTGATTTTGTTGTAGAGAATGTGTAAATAATCTGCTGAGGAAACAACTGTTACTCTTCCAGTATTTGCTGCACACGCAATTGCAGAAGAATTAGCAACATTAGCAGAAATGGCAGAGCCAATGGAGAATGGGACGCATTACCCTCTTTTCTTACTAACTTTGCAGCAATTACATAAGACCCAAGGAAAGACAAAACTGCTTAAGCTCTTTAACGAGAGCAAGGTAAGTTACTGTAGACGTACATTTGTAATTAGTATTAGGCATGGTGCATATGACAGGCTAATTGACTTTAGTTCGTAGTCTCATTTTAAGTGCTTCCTAACGAGTAGCATATTGCAACTTAGAATAGTTGAGCAACTTCGGTAATTATTCAAGGAGGTGGTAAGATTTGTATTTGCATACTTCTACAGTCGGTAATAAAAATGAACCAGCCATTGAATCGTCCAAAATCAATACGAACGAGAGGAATTGCTAAAGAATAAATAGTACAATATGTTTAAAGTACGTAAATGAAAGCCATCAAATATAGCCGTGAAAGGTTGTCCATTCTTTATAGTACAGTAGGTCATGTGATCATTTTTTTTTACCCCGACTGTACTTAGGATTCGTTTCCTCCAATTTCATACTGAAGCATTAAACAGGTTCGTAACACATTATGTGAGTATTTTCAAGTGAAAAAAGGAAGTATGTACACAAGTTTTTTTAATTTCCATTGTACATACTTCTGCCTCTTTCCCACTTTTGCGTTATTAAAATTACTGAAGATTCTTCGTGTAGATCGGAACGTATAATGCGGAAGCCTGTAAGCAACTGATCGAATTTGATAGGTGACAAAGTGAATACAGAAAAAAATATTTGATTGGCGTGGAAAAAAAACTTAAATATCGTCCAATAATACGGAAACGGTCCTAATTTGCTCAGCTACGCCAAGATTCAAAATAAATGGTATTCATGCAATGCGAAAACATTGTGTTCTTACAAAAAGGAATTTCAGAAACATTCAGAATATCACAACACTTGCACTGTACACCTCCATTATCCATAAATCAAATTAATAGATGGAAAGTATACTGTAAGCATAACCCCCCCCCCCCCCCCCCCCACACACACACACACAAAAGTAAACTTCTGAATACTTGAAGGGGTAATTAAATAATCTATTTTCAGACAATGTTGAAACATGAAAGCTTAGAGGCAACCAAACCAACAATACAAAAGTAAAACTTTGAAACTTAAGTCATTTGCGATTTGCTTTTTGTGGCCACATTGCTGAACCACGTTTTCTCCTTGGACGCACTCAAATACGTGACCATTACATACTTGTTTGCCAGACTTTTATTTCGTACGTGCTTGCTGTGATTTTCTGTCGTACGTTGTGAAACATGGGCAGTCATGAAACTGCATTATTATTGTATTGACTGTTAGTAGTTCTAGAAATTAAAATATTCTACTTGAGCCTACGTTCCTTTAAAATCTGAAGTTCAGTTTTCTCTAATTTCATTGCAAAATATTGTTCACTGCAAGGAGTTTACGGAAGCTACACACTTCAGCAAATAACTTTTATCTCCTTTAGTCTCACCTATTAAATTGGCCATTTGCACGAGCATTCTGCCTTTCTTCGTGTGTCTTGCTTTTTTCTTCTTTTTTTTTTCTTCCAAGATCTTATTTTTAGTTCTTCCATATATTTTGTTTTCCTTCTGTAATAGTAAATTATTGTTATTTGAAACATTTTTGTTACTGAGTAAAATCAAGTTTAGAATTAAAAAAAAAAAAATGCATGTCTGTTTTTGTAACTTCTAAAACCTTTAGTGTAGAAGAAAACAGCATTCTCACTCATATTGCGAGTAACACTATTTCGATTTTGATCATTAATCTATTAAACCAGACTAAATTTTGCTGATGTAACTTAATTAGTTCCTTGTTCTCGTTTTTGGTCTCAAATTTGTTGTATTGCTTTCAGGTGAATCTTCTCAACATGCTACCAGAAATGGACCGAACGAAGGAGCAACTAGCTTTAATTTTGGAAGATAGAGGACTGAATTTCTTATTCCCATTATTGAGAATTCAAGCTGAACTGTGGAAACAGTTACAAGTGAGTAAAAGATCTTTAAAGGCTGCACGTTATTCGAACTACACAAACACTTACGTGAAATAATTTGATACTTTTAAATGTCAGCGTTGACTTTTTAAAAATATCTTGTGGTTACGTCAAATTGAACTACAGGGGTTGGACAAAAAATCTAAAACGTTTGAAAAAGTGTGAAAATCATACCTAGTATGGTGTGGGGCCTCCTTTTGCGTCCAAAACAGCTTGGATCTGACGTGGAATGGACGTATACAGCTCCTGAATCGTGGTGTGTGTGGAATGTTGTACCATTCTTCCTCCAAAACATGCTCCAGTTCCTTAAGGAGTGATGGTGGAGGGTAATGAGACCGAACACGCCTTTCTAACACAGACCACAATGGTTCAATGATGTTCACATCTGGTGAGTGTGGGACCCAGGGGAGGTGTGATAGCTCCTGGTCATGCTCCTCAAACCATGATTGCACCGTTTTTGCAGCGTGACAGGGTGCCAAATCATCTTGGTAGATGCCATCACCATCCGGGAACAATGTGTGGGCCATGGGTAGAACCTGGTCCCCCAAAATGGCCTCATACGCCTTATCATTCATCATTCCATGCAGGGCTATGATGGGACCTGCAGAAAACCACGATATCACTGCCCACTGTAACACAACCACCCCCATGCTTTACAGTTGGGCGCAGACAGTCTGGATCATAGGCCTGCGACGGTGTTCTCCATACGTAAACACGACCGGTTGTTGGAAACAAGGTGTAGGTCGATTCATCGGAATACATTACGTGTTTCCACTGATCAAGCGTCCATTCCTTGTGGTCCTTGCACCACTGGATACGCCGCTTCGCATTTACTGCTGTGACCAGAGGTTTGGAGATCGCGGCCCTGACATGAATTTTCATTTTATGAAGTTCCCGTCGCACTGTTTTTGATGAAACCGGGTTCTGTAGGCCGGAATTGAGTTCAGACGTAATTTTCATTGCAGTGGTCTGCTTTTTAGCTGCTACAATCCGTTTTAATGCCCTCCTGTCCCTATCGGACAGGATTGTCTTTCGACCACTGTTGTGCTTTGCAGACGTTGTTTGCCCATGCATTGTGTATGCCCTCGTGACATTGGACACAGTGCCTGTCGATACCCCCACAATGGTCGCCACTGAAGCTCCAACCAGACGGGCACCAACGATCATGCCTCTTTGGAAGTCTGTCAGGTCGCCCATTTTACCGCACCACTTGCACACCACGACACTCACAGGTGAACTGGGTACTGCTGACGGAAGAGGAAGGTCCACATGACACATTGAAAACAAAACACGATCGGCAACCGCAACACGTGGTGTACAGTGGCGGGCCACACTTACGTGTCCTGTATGACGTGTTTTTAGATTTTTTTGTCCAACCCCTGTATAATAATAACAGTTGAGGGGCTTAGTGTAACCTACAAATACTTTTTTTTTTCTTTTACATTCAAATTCATATGAGCAAAAATTTGTATGTCAAAATACCACATATTGTGCCCTGAATTGTTTATAGGCAATGAAATGACCTTAAAGTTACAGGTACACCGTAAATACCTTTTTCTTTAACAAATTTATAGTGTGGGTACATCATTTCTACATCAAGCCCCTCAGTTGTTTTCACTTCAATAAGTCTTTATATAGTTACAGTATAGTATAAGTTTGCGCTAGGGGCTAACTGATAAATAAGTTATTTTCGTGTATATTGTAGATCCCGGAGTGTTTCCACAACTGACGTTTCAGAGAAGTAATAAAACGGGGGAACAAATAAATGACAATAACATTATTTAATAAACCAGTCATAATTATAGTAGGAAACAAATGCAAGAGAAAATTGTAAACTTCCGGCAGTCGTAGCTCAGTTGGTAGAACGTTAGCATTCAGGAGGTCCTGGGTTCGATACCAGCTGCCGACCATCCTAATTTTTTTGCCTGTCAGCATGCAAATACCAGGATGATTTCCTGGCCGACTTCTTCCCATCTCTATCCTGGCCTAATCCGCAGATGTCTAAGGACCATTAATTCACATTTTCGAAAAGTACAAGAAAATTAAAATGAAAACCTCTCGTCTTGTCTTACTGTGTTCTTAACTACTATTATGATCAGTTTATTTGTTGAAAGGTCAGTTTAAAAATTGCTGTACAGACATTTCCGTTAGCTCAATATACACGTAATATACATTTTCAGTATTGTAGTTTATATAATTAATGGTAATCCATTTATTAAGTCGGCTTGTTTTCAATAGTGAAGGCTGATCTTTAGTGAATTTGCTCACTGTAGGTACATTGGTATTTAATTGTATTTTATATTGGGTGAATTAAAGGACAGTTCAGAATTTATTCGATTTTGTGTAATAATTTGTTCCCTAAATTTAGATAATAAAGAAGTCTTTAAATGTTTAGCTTGGGTTTATTTAAAATTTTAAGCAAGGAGATAGGGGGATCCATGAAGAATTTTAGCAAATGATGCTGAAGGCATTGAAACGACAAATCTTTCAACTCTCCCAACTTAGAATCAAGTCTGTAAAACAGAACCTAATTGGGCGTGCTAAGTTTTAATTAGTAAAATGTACGGCTGAGGGATGCAATAATTCGGTATACTTCCACTCAGCAAGTGAGAGAAAGAAACTTACTTGATTCAGATAATATAAAACTAGTATTTATTCAAATTCAAGAAATTTGTGGTTGTATTGATATTTCGGAAATCGAAAATTTCTGTAATGTTTTCATTTGTAGATATGTGCGAGGATGAATTTTCAAATCTGTATCTTGAAATTCACTACCATCAATAGCAACACTATAAATACACTTTGCTATTTAGATGTGATGCCAAGTCTTGAAGTGAGTGTTACTTACCGGGACTTATTTTTTAGGCTGACCCAAATCCTACACCATTCTATAAGTGGATCAAGGATAATTTGGATCCATCACATTACACTGCACCAGGATTTATCAATGCATTAATGACAGTACTTGTAAAGTATATTACACAGGTAAGTTAACAATTTTGTTGTATGCACTACAAATTTTCCCAGCTTTTATATATATATTTAACGTGTCATTTTATTGTTACAGAATCTAGTTTTCCCCATTTGTAATAAATCAGTCCTCTATGATCGTTAGTGTATGTGCAAGACTCGTTTCTTTTGGGTGTTATATCGTGGAATAAATTTTAGGAAGAGGATCCAGGTCTTAAATTAGCTCTGTCGCTGAATTCGGTGTGATTTTAACCTTAAAGATACCATTGTTCGTGAGAGTAACTTCGAACAACTTAGTCTTTGTTGAAAATAATAACTGAGCGACCGTAGCTCAGTTGGTAGAGCATTGGCTTTGCATTTAACCCTTGCGGCAGATTATTTTAATATTTTTTTTTCTAGGAACGTCTCGTAATTGTAATTTGTGAACTGGATGTGTAATAGGGACATAACCTGACCCATGGTTACTAATGTAACCTAATCTACGAAAACAAGATGGAAGTAAACTTATATTAATAATAATAAATATGAGCATATAGAAATGTATTTTGGGAGAAAGAGAAAAAAAACTAAAAAATATCTTTTCAGCCGCCGGATTTTCTACTCAAGTTGAGGCTCTAACCACTAAACCACGGTAGGAGCTTGCAAACGTTAATTTGGAACCTTTATTTACACAGTGCTCCTCAAACTGCTGCACCCCATACTCACTGCGTCACCTGAAACAAAGTTTTTTTCCGTCGTGCCCCAAAATAGTCTACCGCAGACCTCACAATTCTCACCAGAACTGGACCTATCCTGTCCCCTGCCCCCTAATCTGACAAGTGCAATGGACCCCGCTGCAAAACCTGTCCTATTTTTTTATCCCAGCCTTTCCTTCGTATATCCTGTCAGTCTTAAAACGTACTCTTTCCGACACTCCGGCAGTTGCATATCTTCCAACCTCGTTTATCTCCTACTCTGTAACCTATGCTGCTCGTCCTACATTGGCGAAACCCAGACTCCTCTAACATACCGCATCAACAACCATCGCTACTCTTCCAAATATCAGCTTCTGCACCTCCCGATACCTGAACACACTTCCTATCACGGCTGCACCTTTGACGAAACCTTTCGAGTCAGAATCCTGAAAGTCCTGATCCCTGACTCACCTGCCAGTTAGAAAGAGATGGGAGCAGACGTACATCTCTATATGGGAGCAGACGTACATCTCTATCCTTTCCGCAAACCATGAACACGGCCTCAACTGCCTGTAATTCCCTGCAGCGCAGTGTCTTCTTTGTCCCATCCCTGTTGCACTTTTACTCTATTTTTCTACATTGTATCTTTGTTCTCCCCTTCATTATTATTTCCCCCTCGCCTCTGATTTTGCACCCTCTTATTCCTTCAGGAAGCCCCTTACCTGCTCCTAGTAACATTTCGCTTTTCTTCTCCGTCCCATTTAGTAATTTTCCCTCTTCCATAACCTGGCCATACTGTCACCCTGCATTCTGCTGACAATATGGCATTTCTTTAACACCTGTCCGCTGTCCTCTCCTACCAGTTGAAAACGCTATTGCGAAACGTACTAATTTTCTATTTAAGTTCGTATGTAGAAAAAAAGGATACTTACATAGTGAAATCTTGATAGGAGCACACGAATATTCCAAATAATTTAAAATTGTATACTCACGGTCTGAGATGCTGTCTATGGCATTACTACAGCTTCTAACTTTCGGTGTAGCGCATGAGACATATACATCCCTTGTCAACACGTTGGCTGGCGTTCGGTTTTATGCGTACGTTGTAACATATTACAAGCGTTGAGTGAAATTCCTATGTAATAATGCGTGCGGCATGGATAAGATAGCAGATGGGTTGGGAAGGAAGCATAAAGTACTGCTTGGGCTGCGTATCCAATTATAGTCCGGAAATTTGAAGTTTGATTGAGTATGTCATAGAATGCCATCTCCAACCATGGATGACCTATCTTAATCTTGGATCTCATCCCCATTTGTATAATTTTGACCCTGTTGATTTGAGAATGTAAAAAAAAAAAAAAAAAAAAGCGCATAAGGTAAATATTTAATTATATTATGGACTGTGTATATACTTCCTTATTTTTAGTGTACATAGTTCTCTGTAGTTTGCATTTTCTGAAGGTCAGTATTGGTTACTGGGACTATTGATTTTTGTCGTATTATCTTTGCTAGGAACAAAGGGATTTTAAATTTGTGGCGGAGACTAGTATTCATACATTGACATTTTGTTCGATAAATTGCGCTTCTCGGTGAATTGGTATTTTTGTGTGTTGGTATTTTTCTCGCATGTAAGATTAAATGAAATCGTCCAAAATACTTACACTTAACACGAAGTTTAGATACATTTAGTGCGAAGGCAATTAGATACTTGGTATTTTCATGGTACTTTAGCAAACATTCTGACGATATGGAGGTTATAAATGGGTTCGAAATCCAACAAACAAGCTGTCCAGTTTTCTTCGTGATTATCTGTAGTATTGGCGGCTTGCCTAAGTTGTGCTCGCCGGTGGACATAATCTTTGACACCAATCGTCCTGGGCTGACAGTGCGGAGTGGGTTGAAAGTCCCGCACTAGAGATGTGCTGTCTGGAGGCAATCATATTTAAAACAACTGTAGACGATCATCCTTGGTCCGCAGAATGTTGCATCTTATATTAAAGGGGTGAAACTGGTGCTTTTTTTAAGATGCGTCTGAGAAACGTCCAGTTCCAAGCTTGTTCGGCGAGATCATTTCTTTACTCGCCGCTACCTTCGCCGAAACTTCTTCCTCCACCTCGGCAGATGTGTTTGGACGTTCAGAACGGAGGGCATCGAACACACTCCCTTCGGTCTTGAAGTTTTCAAGCAGTCTGCCCGAAGTGCGAGTGAGTGAATTATTAACATCATAAACGAGCAGCTGAGCTAAGGACGGGACCTACAACTTTTGGTGAAGTGGGCTCCGAACTGCTGCGTTCAATTTTCTGGCGTGATTTGAATCCGTGATGGGGCCGCGGTGGCTCAATTGGTAGAGCCCTCACCTCTGGCGCTAGGGGTCGTCGGATGGATCCCTGCTCAAGCATGTGGGCTTTGTGATGGACAAACACCGTGTGCGTGGGTTTTCTCGAGGTTCTCCCGTTTCCTCCCACTTTCTTCATTTCACCAATTCATCTCCTCGTCCATCCGGCCTGAACCAAAGTTGCCTAAAATTTAAAAATTCAATTCAAATTGACCCCATGGCCACGCGCACAGAAAGCATCCCAGTGCTTTGCGCCACTGCCTGTCGTTCAAGGTGCCTCCGATTTCATTCCGCTGCAACGCCTGAGTATTTTTCTCTTCCATAGAGCAGAATAAACTCAACACGCTCTTCAGTAGTTAAGTTTTCACCTGCAACAAGAAATAACAACGGTTAGTAATCAAATTCCTATGGTACGGGATTTTTGGCCAACGCTGTAGTGTAATAGCATATGTGAATGCAGTCAGAACTGAACTTGATTGCTTGTGTAATGTCATCCTTACTTGCATTAAGTAGAAGTTACCCGTACTGTTCATGGTATATAGTTCCTTGTTCCGTGACAAATCGTATTAAAGTGCTTCTTTAGCTGAGGGTTGAATCAAACAGGGTGGAATAGGGGTTTCGGACTTTTCAGAAATATAATTACGTAAATAGATGGTGCTGTAAGCAATGAGGAACATTTGTTGAACTCTGAAAACCTGTAATAATGAAGTAATTGACTTGTGCAAGATTAGCAGAAGGGAATAGATTTTAGATTTATCCGCTCTACTTTAACTGACATTGACATTTTGTGTTCTTCGGAAGGGGGATAGGTTTGATGTAATATGTAACAGGTTTCTGATGTCTGTTCATATCAAGAAAAAAAAATACTGACTACGTCGATTTATTTCTTTCAGGAGACAACCCTTTCTGAGGGTACAGATCCAAATAATCCACCTGACAAAGCATTACAGGAGAAAGAGAAAATGCTGTTAGAAAAATTCAAACCTGTACTTCAGGCATTTCTTCATGACCACATAGATCTGCAGGTTATTGCGGTTTATGCACTACAAGTGTACTGCTACACATTACAGTTTCCCAAAGGTGAGTTTCTCATGAGATTTGGTAGCTCGTGTCTTTTGTAAAATCAGTTGGTTTCCTGCTTGTATTGTTGTTACTTCCGTTCAGCCAGGTGTTTTCAATGGATAGCGATACCTTTGTTAGTGCTTTTGAAAGCATTGGAGCTCGGAAATACTGATGCATGTTTCTGAATAAGCATTAGATTACGACTTGCTGTAGTAATTCGATCAGTTCTTAAGATTTGGTCGTTGATTTCGTGTAGACGGTCTTCCTTATTTGCACCTAAATTAAACAAATAGCTAATTTCGATTAAACTTCTCCAATGGCAAGTTTCATCAGCCTTGTTTCCGTGTCAATAGACGTTGACATTCCACTGGTTGCGTATCACTCCCTATTAATGTTTCCGTTGTAGATGTATTAATAACGAATCTTTGTTGTTTTGGTGTGGATAAATTTTCAGTTCTGTACGCTTTTAAATTAAGTAATGGGCAACTTCCGGTGGTACGCAAGTCAGTGAGATGTTTCCCAACCAATAAGAAAACTATAAAATCTGTGCTCATTAAAAACTTTCGTATTTAGTTATATGGTCAAATGCGAAAATTGGAAGGTGACTGTTTTCAATAGTGAGCTACTAAATTTTTGTCCAACTCGTTCAGTGCCATCTACAAATATAATGGGTAGCTCAGCCCCATTAGCTTCCCCAGAATATATCTAGTTCCTTTGATTTTTGCGGAGACTAATCAGGAACCTGAAATTAGGTAAATGTTAGATCAATTACATAGACTAGCATGTTGTAATTCCAGGCCAGTGTGACTGTAACCATAGTTTTTACTTTTAAAATTGAAATCCTAGCTAGTTCTACGGAACTACTGTTTAGTAGAATTTATTTGTATTGTTGTAGAACACTTTAATATAATGATTATTTGTTAACTTGCTTTCGTAGACTTTGTCTAATTATTATTTTCTTTCAGGGATGTTGCTACGCTGGTTTGTTAATCTCTATAATTTGGAAGTTGTAGAAGAGGAGGCATTTCTGAAATGGAAAGAAGATATTACAGACGATTACCCGGGCAAAGGAAAGGCTCTCTTTCAAGTAAGTGTTACAGTACAAATTCGTCATACAAGTCTGGGGGAAAATAGTACAGTGACCGGTACCTTTAGCTCAGTCCTACTAAATTTGCTGCTATGAGGTTTTCACTAGCCGTTTAAGAGTGTGGGCGAGGTATGACTTCCTATTTAACGTAAAATGGTGTTAAATTATCCAGTCACATTAGCTAGCGACAACTGATACCTGTGTAGGCGAAGTGGGAATAAGCTCAGTACGAATGAAGTCAACGGTGATGCTTTTTTCATAGTTGAACATCAAAATTATCAGGTTTCTTAAATTCTAGTAATGATTAAATAGTTTCTAATAATGTAAACAATCAGCAAATTAAAAATTTATAAAAATATGGTCAATTATTTGGTTCAGACAAATTTCACTTTATCTAAAGAGAATACACACGGAGGAAGAATGTCTAAAAATGGAACTTACTTTATAAATTTTTTAGAAAGAAAATTTATACGTAGTTGATGATAGCCCAGGAGTTCGTGAAGGTGAGGTGAAAAAATAACTTTAGCTGGAGTTTTGCAGGTTAAAACTAATGTGTTTCGAAGAAGGTATTTTATTTTGCTTTCTGTTTTTATAATTACTAAAGATAATGTGAACTAAATGAGCTAAACAAGTCACCGGTAGTTCCTTTGAACGAACTATTTCACGACGACCTGGTCTCTCAAGTACCCATCCCTGTCCTAAATACTTTTTTTAAACCTTTAAGAGGTTGTTTAATACATTGTAAAACGAAACCATTTATGAAGAAAATTGCTTGTGGGTCTTCGCCTACAAGTCATAGTAAAAGAGGTCGCAGGATGTAGAAGGTTGAGAAACTGACTTAGCGAAATAGCACGTTTATTGAATAAAATTGAAGTCAGTTCTTGTTATTAATAGTTTCGTTTTGTTTTTAATCAGGTATAACTGCCCTATTTAACAGGAGCTTAAAATTGTAGTACAATGTATATTTTAAGTGTTATATTTAGGACCTGACCTATTAAGAATTTGGATTGTACCTGTTGATAAATATGGTTATCAACTGAAATTTCACATGGGATGTGATTTGAAATTGACAGAGCTGCATGGGAATCTTACAAGCGATTAGTAAACGTGTCTGGATCTGCAATATTCGTACAATGAATTTAAGAAGCTACTTTTCGTTTATGTACTAAGTCGTATATTAAAATTGTGCATTGCAGTTGGGCAGAAGTACTCTCGTCCATACTAGTTTGTGTGCTTTCTCACATACTATTAAGGTCTGTAAACTATTAGATTTCAATTGTACGGAAGTGTTTTCTGTTCAAAATAGTGATACATGTAGGTAGTATGATAAAGGAAACCATATTCTTAATTGCTAGTAATAATAATAAACATGCAGTGTGTGTGGGTCTTATCAGTAACTCTGGAAATAGTAGTTGCAAAACTTCGAGGTTAAAAATTTCAAGTGGAAAATGGGGTAGTTTAGAGGAAATGTTTGTCATTGAATACGGAGAACTACTTTGAGAAAACATATTTTGATATTTCTTAGCATTTGGCAGCTTTGATAGGTTAATGTTACAGGTTCAATTTTGTCAGCAACTTCGTCGTGTCGCACATAACTGGGAAACCGCTTGAAGTAGAACTTGGAAACAAAGAATTGAGCAATAAAAGTGCGTATGGAGAATTCAGAATCAATCCATAGTTACGAAAACTGCCGTACACAACACGAGCCAGGGGTCGCCATGCACTAAATATGTAAGATTATATTAGTACCACTAAAAAGTAAAAATTAGTTTAAATCTCGTGTGAGCCTCTTGCGTGATCTAATCGATATCGTTTGCCTTCAGTTCGAGCGGTCCCGGATTCATTTCCCGGTGGGAGCTTATAATTTCTGTGTTGACCCAGCAGTTAAGACAATTGGGGAGCTATTTAAGAAGTAGCGGACTATGGTTACGAAAGCCAGATGTACAGTAACGAAGAGGTTCTACTCTGACTACCTGCCCCTCTCTACTTAACATTCTGACAGGCCAGGACCCTTAATGGCTGTCGTGCCGCCCAGTTTAGTTTGTTTTTAGATCGTACCTAGAAGTGCATGAAGTGTTACAATTCTAATTGTTCGCTGTTAGATTGGAGAATTGCTGTTTGACTGCGCGTAGGCAGGTCCTGATCCGAAGGTCCCTGTACAAGGTGACCCGATGGTGAACATCGATAATAGATAAGTTTCTTGTTGGCTGTTGCTTTCAAATACGTTAACCTTGCTACATTAATTTCAGTTGATTGTATGATGACAGTATTGGATCTTTTAAAAAAGCAGCTGCAAAATTAATAGCTGAATTACTATTTTTCCACAACGTCATACTACACGCACGACTGCGTACGTAACAAATTTTTACTTCCCTGCGTATGAACATCGCTTTCTCCTTGATAATGAAACAACTGAACGTTTCAAAACCGTCGGAATTGGCTTACAACCCAGACCCCTCAATACGCTGACAAGTAAATATACACTTCCTTTTTTTGACATTGTCTTCTGACTAACGCATATCCTCCCATTGATATTAATGACTCAAATTTAGTTGGTTTTGACTCGATAAGTTTTTCTATAATAACATTACATAAATTAATATACATTGAAACGGTTCCGGGTACCTCGTTATGAGCTGCATTAAACGGGAACTTAAAACTTAGGGTGTTAGGTTTTTTTTTTATTATTATTATTATTATTTATTATAGGTATTAGGAGAAATTAGTTAATAGAACCTGCAGACCACACTTGTGCTCCAGTTCTTCCACTTAACGGAGGCGGGCGTAATGTTGGCTGCGTCCAGCAGATGACAAAAGATTAATTGAAATGAAAGAATGTTTATTTTTGGTCAAGAAGTCTGTAGAGATCCTATCTAGTCTTTAACATAATATATTTTCACGCTGAAAAATTCTATGCTATTAGAGTATAAGGTTCAGAATAGTACAATAATTACTAGGAATAAAATGAAACCTTCAGTAATAACCATAATTAAATCTCTCAAGTTAACATAGTTTATAAATTTAAAATGAAAATCCATTATTAAATATGTTGCAAAACTTTGAAACTACGTTAAAGCCGTCCTGCGAATTGTTAGAGCGCACTCAGACATACATGAATCATCTTCATATCACTTGATACTCCCTCACACGATCATTACATATTTACTGTATGATATAACTGTGAGACAGATTAGTGTTCGCATTGGCTAGCATTTTGGTACAGCCGTGGACAAAAGTATTGTCGCATGTCTTTCAAGAATATTACTCAAGTTCCGTGCGTGACATCCATTGACGAAGATTAAAATTAGGATAATGCAAATTCCCATTACATTACAAAAATATCACTATGTTGGACTTTAATTTTTTTGTTGACGAAGAATTATATTTTTGCAAATATCGACCTCGTTTAGGTGCGTATCAGGACATTATTTTCCTTAAAAGTGCATCATGTGCCGGTACGTCGTAATTCAACAAATTCATACGATGTTCAAAATATTAATTTTTTTTAAATAAGACTATTGAGTTAGACATATCAAAATTTGTCCTTAGATGTACCTGAAGTAGCTATTCTCACTTTTTTATAGTTGTGATCATTTAAATATTGTTCCTTAGTTACGATTAATTGCATTTGTTTCTAATGGAGTCTTTTTCTTTCGTGAAGGTGAATCAGTGGCTCATTTGGTTGGCTGAAGCAGAATCTGAAGAGGAAGATGAAGGTGACAATTAATAAAGCTGTTAGTAGACAGGAACACAGTATATATCCAAGAACTGTTAAAAAAAATAGTGGCATCGCAATTGCCAAAAATCAAAAGATAACTTTCCATATGAGGTTTAATACTGACTGAGACAGTTTAGCTGTCAAAACAAGCAAAAAAAATAAATTGAGTAAATGGGCAAAATACAGGTTGTAGAATCAAAAAAACACCAAGCAGCATGCTACAGAGAATTGTTTTATCAAGTCGGCACTACTGAAAAGTGAGTTTTTAAAAAGCAGTTTTATATAATTTTGTTATCTAAGGTCACTCAATTCGGTGTACTGTGCACCTTTTAAAAGAAAAAAAATCGCTCAAAAAAAGAGTAAAATCGCTGAAACATTAAAAAAAAATACATATATATATTATATACGTATACATAAAGGTAACCTTTTTTTATTTCTTAATCGTTTACACTCTGATTACGTTTCAGGGTTTTCACTCAAAGATCTGTGCTAATGATTACCCAAGCGACGTTCTGGGTGATAACGCAAGTTGTTCACTCTTTTGTGAGAACTTTGTTCTTTTAGTTTTTGTATGAAGGAATTCTCTAAACCCCGACGTTAAGGGTTTAGGTTTCTAGGGCTGTATATGGCATTGTCACTGGCCTGACTGCCACGAAGATGAAGACTGCATCAGCGCCACCGTTGGTGCGGTTGACCTTTTTTTGACCAATAAATTGTATGTCTGTGGGTTGGTATTTATTCAAGTTGTTGTTGTTTGTGTGAGTAATCTTGTACTTTTTTTCTTCTTGTAACTTAGTTACCGTATGTAGATTATTTAAAGAGGGGGAGAGGTGTAAGGCAGTTTGGTATGACATTTTTATTAAGTTTATATCTTGTAATAGCAAACAAAACAGTGGAGCTATGAACTACTAAACTTCGCCATGAAATGTTTAATTGTGTATGTAGTGTGATCATGTCTTCTGAGTAACTGAATAAACTGTGCTGTATACAATAACAATAGTGTTTTGTCTTTTCTTGAGTCGTTTTTTATTCACTCTTATCTAGCGGATAATTTAAGGTTAATCCTAGAATTGCTGTAAGATATTTTTTACAATCAACAATAAAGCAAATCCATGCTTTCAGTAACAATTGCACCCAGCTCTTGGTAGTCCAGTAGTTGTAAGTTTATCCGTATCCCGGCTATTTTTCAGTCCGACCAGGAGAATTCCGGGTGTAACTTTATTCTCTCCCCATTTCTTTGAGGGGCGGCCTGTGCCGACTAGGTAGCGCTGTCTAAGGTATTGGGACACCGACTAGAAGGTTTCAGGTTCGAATCTCGCCTAGGGCATGGATGTTCGTGGTTTTTAACTAGATGTATAGGCCCAAATCGTGACGGGCCGGAGTCAAAAGTTACTAAGATTGTCCCATACAAAGTAGTTTACTAAAGGGGTGTCCTGTAGCCTTAAGTCACTGTGAAGGCTAGAACTACTTCAGTAAGAATTGCATGAACTTAAAGGTGATGTAGTAGGGTAAACGAACAAATTTTGGGGTCTGTGAAAAAAGGGTCAGAAGAAAACTCCCGTGCCCATATCCAACGATGTCCAAAGCAAAACTCAGGTAGTTTTTGTGTGCAATTCCGAAGTCGTAGAATGTTCTGTTTTGGTATCAACAATTAAGGGTCTTGGCTAGTTATTTTTCAGATCCTTCCCCCCCCTCCCCCTCCCGTAAATTTTGCCAACGTGGAAGTATTTTCCGTGTGAAAATTGCTAATTTTGTTCCCCTAAGCTTCGAAGACACGGGCTGACAGGGGCCTACCCGAGAATTTTAGAGTTCCTGGCCTGGCCGCCCCTGATGGTACCTCAAAGTTACAAAGATGTATTTCCATAAAAATAATTACAAAAAGAAAAACAGTAAAATTTTCAAATAGTATTTTCCACCAGGTTCTGGCAACACACGAACAGTTGAATACACACTGCAATGGACATAAACAACTTAGTTGTCTTGTAAATATATAGTGTGGTAATGTAGTGCACCGACAAACTTCGAGGGATAGTACATCGTAACGCATGGAAATTATGCCGTTTCGTAGGTACAGGCTGCCGAAAGCGTGGGAAAAGAAATATGTCCAGTATCATTAACAGTAGCACTGATGAGACGTGATGTGAAAGAGCTCAGTCCTTCTTGGTGTAAAAATCCATATTCCAAAATCGTGCAATGATTGTGCAGGATATTCCCCAAAGTAGGGGGATTCCCAGAAATTGTGAAGGTGGGTCGAAATAAACACGAATAGAACTACTTTTGAGTAGGTAACACTTTGTTTGCGCTAAGTCGATATCTCAGATCCCATGTGCCGAACAATGTCCTTTACAAAAAAAAGGCGTGGGGCTTGCACGATAAGGAGTCCTCCTTTCAGTGAACATTTTCCGCTTGGATGTAGTGGTGATGTATATAATCTTCATGTTCATTTAGACTTCAGAGAATGTCTGGGAATCGCGTACTTCCTTTGGGAATTCCTGGTGCATGCATTGCAGTTCTGACTAGCATACCGCATCAGCTGTTATTGGTATTGGAAATATCAAGCTTTAAAGTTCATTTTCTCATGCTTTCGACGGCCTGTAGCTCCGAAACACGGTGGAATTTCCATCCCGCTGACTGTTCATCGAAAAATAAGATTAGTTTATCATGCCTTGTAAGTTTGTGCATTACCATCTTGTATATCACGTCTTACAAAATGTCATTACATACACACACAGTGCAATCTACTACAAAAATCATACTATTACATATACACTAATCTTTTGGCCATTGCCTGACTATTATGATGATGAAAATATTCGCAATGATTTAGATTCTACGTTTGGTGGCAGAAACGTAAGTAAGTTTACGTTTATACATCCGACTCCGTGCGTTAAACAATTTCTATTTAGTTAGTGAGGTAATATACGCTCTGTATTCAGAACTTTATGAAAGTGCTCTTCTCTTTAAAAAATTTTTATTTCTGTCAACGACTGGAGTTGAACAGTCGCAACATGATTCTTCACAGCCCCGCACCATTGCTCCAAATTGAAGTCCTAGTAAACTTAACACTTGACTGAATAAAGAAATTAAAAATTGCGAATACACTAGGGCAGTATTTCTCAATTTTGGAGGTCCGGCAAAATTGTGTTGAAGAGGCCTGGGTTCAGTTGATGAAATATTCAGGATTTTCAATAGTTGTTTGATACTCGTATTTGCTTCTAAAAGGATCGGATCCGCGGGTGGGCCCCGCCGGTCTCTTTTGTCTTGAAAGCGTAACGTTACCCAATAAGGACCACATAATTCACTTTTGCTACCGCTGGTAGCGTTAGTCTTCCCGGACTTAAATTAGTAATTTTGACGCACAAGACGTATGGCTAACCTAAAGGCAGTGCTGAAATTAAAATCTCAGCAGGTCTAATGTAGGGCCCTTGCAAATTACAAGAGGGTACCATGTAAAGTTTAATGGTAAGTACTTTAATACATTAATATTCTTTTAAGGCACTATATTTACTTAATTCTTCGTAGTTTGAGACCTGATCAGTACTCGAAGGGCCCCTGCAAGTTCTTGTTTGGGGCCCACTACCACGAGGGCACTTTGGTTACCAGTCCACTCCTGATCGGAACCGCGACCCAGCGGTTGAAAAGAAAGGTATGGGTTGAAGGAAAAGAGGAAGAGGAAGAATTTCGGATGCAAGGAACAGAAATTGTACACTAAAACAAAAAAGGAAAACGCGAGTTCGAGATTAACTTAGGAGGGTTTGTAACTTGCCTTGAAAGACCTATTGATTGAACCTTCATTTTATACGGGTAATTTGATTAACTACGGCCCGTCACGGTGACATGAATGCAGTGAAGTTTAAAATGCACGAACATCCATGCTCCAGGCGGGATTAGAACCTACGTCATGAACGGCGACCCACTGTCCTAGCCCACAAGGCTTCTGAGGTTGGCTGGCTAATTGAAACCAATAAGTTCCTAGAATTTTAGTTTTCAGGGAACAAGATAAAATTGCCTCTGAATAAAACAGGAACAAAGATGACGGCTTGAAGTTCAGTACGCTTTGGGATCAGTTACGAATTCCATAGCGTCGTCTGGTAAATACAATAAAAAATGTTATTTCATCAATATTTAGGTTGAATCTGGGTAATTGTGTGCTAACATGGGGGTCGATCGATCCCCTGGAAAAATAGTTAATACTGCCCAAAGTGGAAACAAGTACTAGGCTAAATAAAAAAAAAAAATATTGTCCTACAGAAACTTGTGTGATAGAGATGTATATGTATAAAGTTCGTTGAAAAAAGAATGACTCCTCGTATCGTCCATTGTAATTTTGAGACTTCTCACACTTTTTACCAAATTCCTCAGTAAACAGAAAAATCTGTACAGGATCATGGTTACATGTAATAATGGAAATGGCTCTCCCACTCATCCTCAAACTGCTGCACAACTTTTGCGTGATGTCTCTCCAAATACTGCTAATTATATATATATTATATAATATTTAGGAAGAAGGGATCTTTTAAATTCATTAGTTCAGAATTTACATAACATTATAATGTAGTTATTGCATTATTTCTAAAACTTTTAGTTGAATCAAGTAATAACTAATGCTTGAATTTAATCTGGACTTTTCTCCTGAATATTTTGCAACAGTATAAACTAGAAACTGTGGATCTATTTTCTAAAGTGCATTGTTCTAGGATGATATGGCAGAAGTTGATATGTCCATTTTCGTACTTTTTCAGAAGCGTTTGAAAGTTTTGTTGCCCGCTGAAAAATGGAGATTTTGTTGTTGCATTTGCGTCAAGGTCTGCCAGTTTGTTCCTTGTAGTGCTGTCAATGACTACAAGTCTTGATTTGACTCATGTTGCAAGAATGGTTTCAAAATGGTGGTGGGAAGGACACATCAAGTTCTGCCACATTGAGATTGTCCACACACTAAACCTGATATATCTGACACATTGAGATGCAAAACGTTTGATTATAGTAATCTTTAATGGTACATGTTTTTAGACTTATATATATATATATATATATGGAGCTCCTGCGTACCAGACATATACATAATAAGTTCTTACTTAAAAAAATCGTAAATTTTATGTCTCAGTAGGGAAATCAGAATCAACAAAGAGAAACATCCAAGCAGGGGTTCCACAAGGCTCGCTTCTAGGACCTACACTATTCAGTTTGTTCATAAATGACATACCCAAAACACCAAACACAGAAATATGACTTTTTGCAGATGACACTTGCATATATACTAGAAGTTGGCAACCAAAACTAGCAACTAGATATCTTCAGGAACACCTAAACAAACTTCAAGATTGGTTTCAAAAATGGAAAATAAAAATAAACACAAACAAAAGCGAGTCTGTATACTTTACAAAAAGAAAAAGAAAACCAGACACTAAATTAAAGATGCACAACCAAGACATACAATGGAAAGACTCGGCTAAATACCTAGGAGTTGAACTAGATTCAAAACTAAACTTTGCCACACACATAAATACACAGATCGGTAAAGCAGTTGGTAGATTAACAGAACTAAAAAGCCTTTTAGCATAGTCAACTCAGCACTAAATCAAAAGTCATACTATATAACTCATTAATAAAACCAATTCTAACATACGCAGCTCCTGCTTGGGGACATGCACCAAAGACACATCTTAAAAAGTTGCAAATATTCCAAAACAGAGTAGTACAGCTAATTACACAATGTCCAAGGTACACGAGATTAATTCCACTACAGAAACAAATAAACATAGTACCAATGACAGACCATCTAAAACAACTCGCACAAAACTTCTACATCAGCAGTAACAACACACAAAACAAACTTGTAAATTCACTCGGAAATTATGACATAGGAAACCATCTCAAACATAAACGCCCGCTTCAAATGTTAACATAAATAAAACCAAATAACAGAAACTTCTCTCCTCCCGGGTCAAAACAAATACATACTAAAAAAAAATAATGAAAGAATGAATGAATGGTTTGATGAAAGCAAGAAAGTATGTGAGAGTAACTGACGTGCCCAGGAGGAAACTAGAACCCACTCCCAAAACTAATAAAATATATTTTCACAGGTTAGAACAAGGACGAACGGCACCAAGGAGGAAGTTTCGGACTTGCACATGCGCGCTACAAGCGCTGCATGCATGTATAAAACAACACTTGTCAGATAGGATGCAACTCAATAAATAATAATTACAGACATTTACCTGAGTTTTTCCACCCTTCACGCATGTGTGGTTTACCAGGTAAAACTAGAATAGTTAGAACCGATAAGGGGTTTTTACAGTAAATGTCGCATGTCATTTCTGGTTTTTTCCTCTTTGAAAACACTTCACGCGCTTTCCTGTCATCTTGTTTCACCTTCTTTCTTCTAATACACACTAAACCGATACGCGGTAAATGTCTCCGTATAGATAGAAACCGTAGCATCCACACCCGCGCCATAACCTGTAGTTGCATGACTGCATGTAGGAGAGTCGCAGTAGTCAGAGTTGGCGGCTCACTCACTTGGCGTTCTTGGAGGGGCCATGTTATCACAATGTTTCTGTTTCCTGCGTAGCCTAGTCGGTAGCGCGCTCGACTTCAGTGCGAGCGGTCCCGGGTTCGATTCCCGGTGGGGGCTCAAAAATTTCGGTGTTGACCCAGCATCGTGAGGACAATTGGGGAACTGCTGTGAATAAACAGTAGCGATCACAGTGAGAGCTTCAGCTCTCCTCTCGCAACCCGTCAGGTCAGCGTGGGAGCAGTAGACCAACTTCTCCCTTCGGGGAGAGACCTCATCCACTAGTGATTTGAATATGGCTGTTATATATATATATATATATATATATATATATATATATATATAATATA
>JAGDQP010007102.1:51043-68950 GCA_022664845.1 Lepisma saccharinum
CGACCCATAGTAGAGTAGATCAGAAAACCACCACTCCTCTTGTCCTCTTGTTTTATATATATATATATATATAGGTACGTTAACAACGGTCATGCATGTTCATATAAGCACAAGTACTGCTAGCGAGCCGCCGTATCACACAAACTTATCGATGCTTCAAAACTGCTTTTTCGACCAAACTTTGTAGAGGAGTAGAGTACATCAGAAAACCACCAGAAACTATTAACGAAAAGTGCTTTCATAGATAAAGACGGGCGCAGTGGCCAAAAGTTTGATCTAAAGAATAAGTACTTACAGTGATCTAAGTCGAAAAAAAAAAACGTTGTAAAATGCTTGAAATAATGGAAAACAAATATACACGAATATATATACTGGGTCCACTATCGTTTAGAAGGTACATTTGTCATGGCCGCCATCTTGAAGTCGAACTTGTTCGATTTTTTTTTTTAGATAGGAAGGGTGTTATGTAACATCTGGGCTAGACTTCTACCAGAAATACATTTGTGAAGTCAGTTTTGCCATGGATGTATTTTTGAGATGTTACATGAGTGTGCGTAGTTGATTTAAAAGTCTGGAAATGAAGATCCAATGCATTAGTAATGAACACTGGGTAGGTGGTGCCCAATACTCATTACTTGTGGTTTGGGTCTTCATTTCTTGCACGGTTTCAAGAAGAACAGAGTATTTCCAGACTTTTAAATCAACTATGCACACTCATGTAACATCTCAAAAATACATCCATGGTAAAACTGACTTCACAAATGTATTTGTTTAAATTCTAGCCCATATTGGTGTTACATTATTCCTTTCCCATTTTAGAAAAACGATCAAGATCCATGATGGCGGTCATGAATACATTGTGAATTTTACAAATGTGTGTGTTCCGACTTAATGACACTATAAGTACTTATTCGTTTGAATCAAATTTTTGGCCACTGCGCCCATTTTTATAGACGAAAGCACTTTTAATCATGCTTTCTGCTGATTTCCTGATGTACCCTACTCGTCTACTAAGTTTGGTAGAAAAATCAGTTTAAAGCATCGATAGGTGTACTTGTCAGTGGTAGAGCGTTGGCGTATCATTCGGGAGGTCGTGGGTTCGTTCCCAGCGGCCGATCATCCTGACTGAGGTTTTCCCTTAGTCTCACCAGGGAAATGCCGGGACGGCACCGTCAACTTAGGCCCTGGCCGACACCTTTCCCCTCCCCTATCCCAGCCTGAACCTTAGATGCCTAAAGGCCATAAATAAAATTAAAAATTACAATCACTATTGCAATGAGTTTAAAAAGCATGTGGTATTTTTCATTTGATTAATAAGCTTTGTAATACACTGAAATGTTGTCACACATTCTTTGTCTCAAACGCCCAGATGTACAGGAATATAATAATGTGGTTTATTTTCTTCGTTTGAAACACCATAAAATGCATGAATAGGTTAAAGGAAATTGAACTAACAACTGATTACACTCGTAACATTTTGTTGGATACGCATTTCTTAGTCCTCTTCCCCCTCCTCTGTTGTTGAATTGTCATCAAGGACAACTGGTTCGCAGGGATCCGTGCGTAGCTCTGTAGAAACTAGAAACCATGGATCCATGAAAGGTATCCACGGGAGGATTTTGGAAGCTGAAGAAGAGTAGGTGGACGACCATGACGATATCTGCGGAAGTCAATAACACGAGATGGTGCATCTTCATCTAAGGAGTTGTTAAATCGGACACCACCATTGCGTACTGCATCCACTTGATCCGAAGCCAGTTTGTGGGATTGCGATGAGTATCTTTCGCGCTTTAGTACGTCTGGCATCAAACAGTTGGTATCAAGAAAGTCACTTTGTGTCATCTCCTTGACAACTAATTTCTTCTTTCCACGAAATGGTACGTACCAATAAGTACCAGTCCTGAGAAATGTGAATTGGTATATTTTTGGACTTCTTAGCTTTTTCTATTTTAGCGTGATCTGTATCACATTCAAGATGACAATGGCCAAGTATTGTAAATTTGTGGTTGAGAACGGACAAACTTGATTTCTTTTGAAGCAAATACATGAGCATGCAAGTCATCTTTATGTTGCAATTCTGTCCCCCGCAGGAATCAGAGTGTAGAGTAGCTATAGAAACATGGCTACCCACTTCTTCCATGAAATATTTATAAATGCAAGATGAGATTTCTTCTACTGATCTTTGTGCTATACCTTCATGCCACATGAAACAGCACGTACTAAATCATGGACTATAAGATTGTATGACCAAAGTTGTCGCTTGTAGAATACAATGTTCGTAGAGATGAACTGAGTGAGGAAGACATTGTTGTAAGTCAAAACAGAGCGCACCAAACTTGTTACTTGCTGTGCTTCTTTCGACTTTCTGTCGTACTCATTTTGAGCACTTTGTTGGTGAGCCTGAAGCTCATTTCTTTGGTCAGAATCAACATTACGCAACAAACGTAAATGAAACTTGTGCCATGTCAACACGAGACTTTTTAAAAGAAATATTCATATATTTGAAAATGTTTTTGTAGACTGTGTAAAAATACGTGGGACGTTTCCTCACTTCCAGGCTTTTTTCATATAAAGAAACATTGAAGAAAATTCGCAAATACTGTTTTGAATTATACTTTCTTGTGTAGTGGCTTTCGTAGAGGGGAAAGCTAATGTGGTCCTTGATCTTATTCACTACAGAGTCATCTAATCTATTTCCGGGCTCATGACGGCCTTGAGCATCAGGCCGATTCATTTGCTAGTTACTCCTTACACACTATGATGTCCACCTTTCCCCCATGTGATACCTAATGTTGACCTAAAACAGACGTAATTCCTCGTGGTGGCATCACCCAAAATATATTTAACTGAAATACCCCGTTTCTTCGAGACACGTGGTTTTCCACGTCCCTTTTTTTCTTTGCCTTTTAACAGACAACTCTAAATTGTCTTATATACTGATCCTGAACTTCCCATTGCCCAAAAGGTGTTAAATATCAATTCTCTCTGTTTCAGCAGGTAGCTGTTGCGTACAGTTATTACGACAGCATTTAGTAATGTTAACAGAACTTTTCTTTCACTCCCTTTCTGTCAGTGTATTCTTCTCCGGCATCTCTAAGGTGTTTCATTTGCATCCTACGAAGTTTTCGTGTAGCGTCTGGCATGTCAGCACTCCTATCACAGTTTTCAACCGAACGGTTTTCAATGTCATGCCACTGCACTGTAACCTGTTGTGAACTTGCAAACATACGCTCATTGCCTGTCCACTTTGCTTTTGTTTCACGTGAAACAGTTGCAAATCTGGATTTGCTATATCGTTGACGTCAATGCATTTTCCACTTGCAGACACCTGAGCTGCTCTGTGTTTCTCAATTCTACTCTTTCTTTTGGTTGGACTGTTACTATCTGACGATTCTTCACCACTTTCAGGGAAGTTATTTTGATCTTCTATGTGGGAAAAATTCAGAGCTTCTCTAATACTTTGCCCCGTGAGTAGCACTTCACTTTTAATCTCAAACACTTTTTAATCTTCTTTCAATACAATCACTTTCATTAATACCTCTCAAGATATAAACCTTTTTTAAAAGATGATACTCAACCTTTAAATATTGCAACATAAACTCCAATATGCAAACGATAGCAAGAAGTATTTTTTTTTTCTCGTGCTGCGCGAAATTAGCGTTTATTCTAACTACGCGTAGTATTAATAGTATTCTCTGTTGTCATCTAATGGCAATATTTTCATAACGTTGTATATAATTATCATAATGCCTTGCACGCTTCTGTTCTAAATCCCGGTGACTGAAAGTGATAAGTTTTATGGAAATGGCAAAACATGATATATATCAAGTTCGACTCGAACTCGAACATATCAAGTTCTGCCATGTCAGTGCTATACTCAATTTGACTTACCAACTTATGACAAATACGACTTAAGCATAGCCGTTGACCAATCAACTTTTGCCATATGATAGATCTGCAGAAAATCAGTGTCTTGCACTACGAAAAATTAAAAAAAAAAAGGACATATCAACTTTTGATATATCACCCTAGAATTATGCAAATAAACAATATAGATTTAAAGTACACTTTGGGAAGAATAGTTCTGACATGTTGAAGAACATTTCTAAACCGAATTAACAGATTCCGGTGAACAACATAGTATAGTGTTATTAAACGGCATTCAGTAATCTTGAAATTCCTTATTTGTCTTCTTAATAACGTAACAATTCCTTCGCAAACCACTTTTTCGCTTTCTCCAGAAGACTTCTTCAGGCGAACAACAATTTATTGTATTTCAATGTGATTTTCGTATGGACACGTGTGTTTGTGAAATTTTAAGTATAAATGTATTGAAAGATAGAAAGAAGTTTAAGGTGTTTATATTCTACCTCGCCATATTTCGTAACTTTTACGTCAGCTGTTTTACCAGTGTTGCCAGGTCATAAGACATTGAACTAAACGTATAAAGAATATTACTAGATTTATTTTATATATAGTTAGCGCCAAAAGTTTGTACCCAGTCGCAAAATGTCTTCTGTGAATAAATTTGGACTGGATAGATCGATTTGAGTACCGTTTCCTGAATGAATTTGAATTTATTGTAAGGCCTTTAGGCAACAGGCCGTATGGATGATGATGGGATGAATTGGTAGAATGAAGAAAGTGGGAGGAAACGGGAGCAGCCCGAGAAAACTCACACGCACGGTGTTTGGAGTACCGTTTCCTGTAACTTAAAGAGAATGCGATTTTCTGTAAGTTAGAAAACATGTACTCAAATCAGTATCTCCATTTCAAAGTTATTTTAAGAAGAAATTTTACGACTGACTGTAAATGTTTGGCGCTGACTGTACATGTTCATCGAAATTAACGTGGATCAATAGAAAGTCTAGGCTATCAGAAGTCCTCTGTCCGCAATTTTGGGTAACATTACCATGGACCATCTAGAAACATCCTTGCCTTCCAAACCAGATCTAAAGTTTAATTTGTGTACCCGTTATGTAGATGACAGTCTTCCCGTATACAATTAGGATTCTTAATTAGATTATCTACTTAAAGGCCTTAATATTTTTTCATCCTAAATTGAAGTTCACACATGAGTTAGAATAGCATTCGGGAGGTCCTGGGTTCGATCCCAGCGGCCGACCATCCTGTTCGGTTTTTCCTCAGTCACAGCAGGCAAATGCCGGTATGGCATATTCAAGATAGACCCTGGCCGACACCTTCCCGAATCCTTTCCCCGGCCTGAACCTTAGATGCCTAAAGACCATAAATAAAATTCAAAATGAGTTAGAAAACTGAAAAATTGAATTCTAATTCTAATTTACCGGAAGGTCAACAAGTTTCAAACCACAGTATACAGGAAGCCTTCCACTTGCACAGTTTATATTCTTCAACGCTGCTATCATTCTAACACACCGAAAGGTGATGTGTGCGAAAAAAAATAATAATGCCTTCGAGTCTACAAATTTTTCTCTGACGGAATTTGGACACTGAAATTAAACATTTTTTTTTTTCCATATGTTTAGAAAATAGTTATAGTAAAAGTCAATTAGGAAATGATCTAGGTTTTTTTTTTAACCCACCTTCCACCCCTGCTTCTTAATTGTCTTCGTACAAATGAAATTTGGCGCTTTAACCGCGATGCACAAACATCTTTGTTCTTTTCAATCCGTGACAGACTTACCCTAGTAGATTTTCGGATTGCCGGAGTTCCTGCAGTCCGAGAATCTCCCACTTTTTATCTTGGTTGTTGCGGGAAGACTTTAAGCCTGGCATCCGCTTCTCATTCATGTGTTTTTTGGTTTTGTGTTGGGGATTATTTTTCTATTTATTTTTATTTTTTCCTCATATTATTTACAAGTAACGACACAAACATTTACGGACTCGAGTATTTCCTCTTCGGAAGCTTCTCCATTTACCTAAAATACATAATAATCTGAACTTAGTAACATTTAACACATTTTTAAATACTTTTTTTTTTTTTTGTTTGTTATGTATCTTTTATTTGTATATTTCCACACGGACACAGTACACAACACACACACACACAGTATAAGCACTATTTTCAAACAGAGCTGCTTGAATTCATTCAGCTCTACATGTTTGCTTGTTCTGTTTGTTTTATTTTCTCAATATTATAGAATAGAATAGAAATTTATTCGTCTGTGTAGTACACACCTGTGATACATAAGACTCGTCAAAGTCTCTATACGTGAGACAGGATACATAATTTTAAAAATTACATACATTTAATATCACTATAAATTATTACATAAGTCATCACTCAAATAATCATTGACAATTAATAACCCTTATTTACCAACAAACTAAAAAGCCCAGATTGAAATACACTTCAATACTCTTTAGATAATTCGGTAGTTTATTGTACAATCTGGGACAATGTTTCTATTGTAACTGGTATGGTAATTGTTTATATTTATCTTATAAGTAAATAAGTGACTATATTTCTTTGTAAATATTACGCTTTTATAAATATATAGGCATGGAACTGTTAGAATCCATGGAGACATAAACACATCTTTACGCGGTGACCTAGGGCTCAAGTTACAAATAATTCGAACAACCTTCTTCTCTAAACTAAAAGTATTTACACTAACATATGATGCACCCCAAAATATTATTCCAAAGCTAATAAGAGAATAGAATTTTCCGTAATCTAATGAGATGAAAGTTTGTCGGGAAACTGTACCTTGTAATCTGTACCTGATGAAGCAGACACCATTCAGTTTTTTTTTTATTATTAAGTTCGAGTATGTGGTCATCCCATTTTAACTTTTCGTTTATAGTTACACCTAACAACTTGCTTTTAGACATGTATTCCATACTTAAAGAATTTACATTATGGGTGCAAACGTAAACGGTCGGGGAGAAAGATGAAAATATAGGATTTTTTATTTATTTACATTTATGTTCAGACTGTTTTATTGAAGCCCATGTTGGCAAAGAAAAATTAACTGGTGTGTAGATAGAAAGCTATTTAAACATGTCAACATTGTGTATTCAAATATTTTTTAAAATACTGACAAAATAGGAATGGGACGATAATTCTGCATATCCTTTCTTGCGTAAGGGAATAATTTTAGCAATGTTTAGCCTGCTTGGGAACACACCTGGCACAAAAGAGCTATTTATAAGACAACAAAGCTGGTCTCCAATTAAATGTATGTACCTTTTAATAACAATAGACGTAATTTCATCCAGACCAATTGAATTTGTGTTGGACAGCTTCTGAATATAAGTGTAAAACTCTTCCGTTATAACTGGAGTTAGAAACACCCTTGCTCTAATGAAGTTAGCTTATTCCACGTTGTGCGGATACAGTCTTTGAAAAGGTAGCCGTGTGAAGAAAATTAGTATTAAATGGCTCTGAGATATCTTTGGGTTTAATGAGTATTCTACTGTTAATGTATACACTACAAATTTCATTTTGTACTTTTTGATTTATTAAATTCCACGTAGTTTTAATTTTATTGCTAGCCGCATTAATGAAACTATCGTAATAGCTCAATTTTGCAGCTCCTACAACATCCTTTTTTTTTTTTTTTTTTTTAATAAATATTTATGTAATCAAGTACCTTACTTTGACAAATCAGTGATATGTCGTTGTAGTTTGTTATACTGGAATAGTTTCTGCTTGGAAATTTTGATCCCGAACGATAACCAGTCTTTATTCTTATCATTGTTTATTTGTCAGACCAGGACTCAACGTAACAATAAAGCCGTCTTAGCGGTCTGCGCCGGTATACCATCGCCTCGAAGTTCCCGGGTTCGAGTCCTGGCAGGGGTATGAGTGTGGATTTTTAACAGCTAAAGGCGAATCGTGACGGACCGAAGTCCAAAGTAACTAGGCTGGCCCATATGAAAATAAAGTTTACCAAGTCTTTTTACGTAACAATAAATAACAAAGATATTGAATGTTCTCTTCGAAAACGGCCTACGAGTTATTATTCTATGTTTAGAAGAAAGTAAATTTTTGTTTATATCAATAGAAAACGAGAGCGTTTTATGAGTTTTGATACTAAAACTTCCTTCGTTTCTTCCAATTATAATTTGATCAAGGGCAGATTTTTCACCTCTAGCCGGAACATTTACTATAGAAGTTGTATCTATCTACAATATCTTCGAGATCAGTCTTTTCCTTTGAAACCATGAGCTAATGTACATTTATATCACCACAAATAATAGCCTTAGGAACTTTTCTTTTACAAACGTAATGTAACAAGGATTCAAACTGCCTTAAAAGTATACTGAAATCACCTGAAAAAGGTCTTTACCACCACCTAACCTAAAATTTAACAGATAGGGTTGCAAAAGAAGGGTACTGGTACACAAGATGGTTCTACAATTTAAACTATAATGACCGTGGAAATCTACACAGCTCGTGGCGAAATATCATTAAGTCGTTAAAACCACATGTGAACAAAACATAACTCTCTTCTGGTTTCTGTTGGTGTTTTTCTGTTATGTAATTTCACTCTGTTAGTTTTGGTAAATGTTCACTTCTAGTACAAAATATTTTCATATAGCTCTCTCTGGTAACATTTCATGGCAATTACATGCTCACATTTTTGTCTCTGGTTGTTGTGCTTGAAAAAGCCTAAAACAATTCGGCGAAACGTCGTCTTCAATAAATCGTATTGTTAATTTATATATTTGTAGTTTTTATAGTTAACATTGTCTGCTGACATTATGTCCTAACATGCATACATTTCTTCTGTTCTTTCTAGTATGAAACGATCGTTTCGTTAAGTTGACGTTCCCCGTAAATTCGTTGATTACCAAAGAAATTCCTATTAACCCATCTGATCTATTATTTTCGTAATTATTATTTCTATTATAATTTGTACATGCTGGTGTTTCCTTCTTCGTGATACATTCTCAAGGTATCACGTTTTTCTTTTACGTATTCTAACAATGTTTTCCCGTTTTAATGATTAATAGTAGCCAAATCAGATTGCATTTCGATCGGAAGCTTCCCATTCTGAAAATTCTCTCATCTATGTTCGAAATAAAATTTCAACCAAACCGTAGATTTGATTTTCGTGATTTTTGACAGATTTCTAGTCAATTCTTGTTGTGTTGAATATTCTCTTGCTTTTCTTAATTTTCTTACGGCTATCGCACTCTTTCGGAAATGCAAGACAAAAATCTCAGTAGGTTCTAATTCGATGTAACTTCAATAGCAGCCAAATTTGTCGTGGTCCAGGCATACAGCTTGTATTTATTCTAGTTTTTAAAGATTTAATTTTAGTTTTAACGATACACATTTATTAACTTAGTAAACCGAGGACACCATTTCTGCTCCATCTATCTTAGTTTGTCCTCGCAATGAATAACTTCTCCTTTGAAAGCCTTAATAATCTGCAAATCAAGGGCACAATCATATCAGGTTCCTACCCCAATCTTTTCATGGAATGCCTGAAGAAACATTACCTGAATTCCGCACCTCTCAAACCCTTCACCGGCTTCGCTACATTGATGACAACTTCTTAATCTGGACACACGGACAACAGTCGCTGGAAACATTTCTGCCAGACAACAATTGCACCTTTCCCGTCAAGTTCACTCGGTCCTTTTCCAAGGAACACATAACTTTCCTCGATGAGGATGTCTGGCTCAAGAAGAATTTACTTGAGACTGTACTGTCATCGACACTAAACCTACCAACAGCACGGAATATCTCCTCTGAGGGCCTATTTCAAAATTATTTCAGTGCCCTCTTCTCAGCTCTTATCGATCATGGATACCCCAGCTACCTTATCTGCAAACAATTTTTGGATCGTGCCAAGGATCATCAAAAGTCGAACTGGCCTCCCCGCGATGCTCCCAAACTTCTCACTCAGTACCATCGTAGCCTTCCAGGTACTCGAAAAACTCCTCCAACTAGTGTATCCAATCCTGACTGCGTCACCTCAGACTAATAGAGCTTTCCCCTCATATCCCAAAATAGTCTACCGCAGATCGCCGAAAATTAACACGATCCTAACGAGAACTGGATCCTTATGAAGTACAGGATGCACCAAAATGAAATGATGGAATCAGTAAGGAAAGCTCGACAATGTATCGCTGGGATACCAATAAATATATCTTGGCTGCTTAAGATTGGATGAGGATGGGTAGATTGAGTATCCTTCATAAGGCTATACTAGGATTTGGGCGTGATAAAAACATATCATTATTTGTACTTGTTCCTCATTTACCTGAGACAACACAAACCCTTTACTCTTTGGCTTTGAACCTATCTTCTAATCCCTTCTTTGATCTTACTGACTTTCTTTTTGCGCTTTCTGCAAGTTCAGCGAAGAGATTTTGTTGCATGGGATTGAGAGAAGAGACGTTGGGCTAGACCGAGATAGATCTTTTGACGAAATATGAACAAATGTAAAGAGCCGTTAACTCCAAGAATAAGATTAATGTTTGTAGTTATCTCCCGTAAAATGCTATGGCACTCTAGTGGCATTTTGGACAAATTTAAATATATTATTTTATGACATCTCGCAAGTCATTACATGCACCATGATACAAGACACCATTATATAAGAAGTAAAATACGCTGCGAGGCGTACTATGTTTTTGGAGTAACTGTGAGCAAAAAATAGAGACGTGGTTCCACAGAACTGGTAATATCTTTCCACCAATAAAATTTCAGAAAACCTCCCATGATTCTATAGGAACATGTAGCAAAGCTCCTCAAAGTCGCTATCGTTCAAACATTAATAAATTACTAAATACGAGTTCTTCTATCAATCGAATTAAACATGTACTTCATATACAAATGTTATAATTTGTATTTCGTAATATTATCTCATAACATATCGTAATATTGCACGTGGCAAATTGTATTTGAGTCCAAGAGCCTCATATTTGTCCATACAGGCACCTTAGGAATGCCGAGATATCGTTCTTTATATTTCCTTCCTTCATTGTCATCTTTGTAATTTCAATTGTCATTATATCGTCAGCTTCACGGTCAAAGCGCGTCATATATATATATATATATATTATATAACTAGTACAAAGGAATGACGGGAAGGCAATTTAAGGTAAATTTTAGACAAATGAAGGAGAAAAAAGGATTACTTACAGCTTACTAACGCACTAGATCACACATAGTCACATATACACACAAAAAAAGTCACTATATTTCGTGTATTCACACTTTTTCAAGTAGAGAGGAAGACAGCGAAGTTCACGTGTTCACAAAATACAAGTTTGAAGATACAGTGGCGACACGTAGCGGCCAAAACATCAAAACTGGAGAACAACTGACTGCTGTAGCGCGTAGATATCCGGAACTTGAAATAATAATAACTGTACAGCGTGTAAGTACAAGGTGGGATCGTGGGTCGAAATGTGTTGAAAATGCAGAGGAAAAGGGGAGCTTAGAGTTATTGAAGGTTAAGGCCAGGTTTTATTTTCGCGCTCAAACCGTGAATAAAGGCATTCTCCCACAGACGGCGTGTTGAGGTGCTGGTCGTAGGGGGTAAAATGTGGATTGTAGCAACCAAGAAAGATAAATCAAAATTGGTATTGTGGAACTCGGTGTGCAAGGAAACTGGGACATCCGGTTTGTTGATAGTACAGAAGTGACGATGGTTATTAATTCGAATGTTAAGAGCACAACTTGTTTCCCCCACATAAAAGGCATCACAGAACTTGCAGGTTAGGATGTATATAACATTACGGGTGTGGCATGTACCCTTGGGATTGAGGGTGTACCGACCATTAGCAGTATTGATAGTGATTGTGGGAGAAGTGATGAAAATGGAGCAGACCTTACATCTGGGTCTCTGACATGTCTGTGCCCCAGTTTTTTTGTGGTGGTAAGGAGGGAT
Organism: Lepisma saccharinum; assembly: GCA_022664845.1. Classification (NCBI taxonomy): domain Eukaryota; kingdom Metazoa; phylum Arthropoda; class Insecta; order Zygentoma; family Lepismatidae; genus Lepisma; species Lepisma saccharinum. The sequence continues at coordinate 62,881 of JAGDQP010007102.1, forward strand.
TCGTACGGATCAAGATGTTTCTAAGATTAGGTGGATGTTGAAAAACTAATCTAGGTTTGGTGGGGAATATTGATCTTGTGTCTGGGTCAGATTGGAGAATGTGGAAATTAGAGTGTAGGATTTGTTTTCCCTTGGTTAGTTTAGGATGGAACTGGGTGATTAGAGCCGGTGTTTTGGATTTTTGAGTGGGTTGAGTGTGTAAGGATGCACGGCGGATCTGTTTGGTTACAAGGTTAGAAGGGTAGCCTCGGTTGACTAGAGCCTCCGTGAGGCGTTGGTTGTAAGTTTCAGCAGCAGAGGTGGTGGAATTCAGACGTTGTCCTCTGAGGACAAGGGAGAAAGGAATCGCTTTCTTGGTGTGGTAAGGATGGGAACTTGAGTAGTGTAAGTACTGCATATAGTTGGCGGGTTTTATGTGAATGGAAGTGGTCAGAGTCTTGTTTTCTAAAGTGATGTCCACGTCAAGGAATGTGACTCTTTTGTCGGAAATGGACCAGGTGAACTGGACAACACGGAATTGGTTCAGTTGTTCTAGGAATGTCTTGAGACTGGTTTCACCATGAGTCCATAGCATCATTATATCGTCCAAGATATCAAGCGCGTTAGTAAGCTGTAAGTAATCCTTTTTTCTCCTTCATTTGTCTAAAATTTACCTTAAATTGCCTTCCCGGCTTTCCTTTGTACTAGTTATATTATCCCTGTGTTGGAAATGACTCAATGTAATCCCACATCAATCCTTTTCTCTCGTCTACGTTTGTATATTCTTAACTATACTAAATCAGTTGCTCATGCTAGCTTTTTGCGCTCGTGCTTGAATATAGGCCTTACTCCTAAAGGACTGACTCCCAAAATCCCGCTCTCTGCCGTAACACCAGTACACCGCCTGTTTCTCATACCGCTTTACAGATCTTTTGCAGTTGAAATAACACTCAATATGCATTCCCTACACTTGCAGCGTGCAAGTAACCTGTTGACCAACATACAGTCTCTCACAAAAATCCTTTTGTTGACCTCCCATGATTGGCATAATAGAATTTGCATCGTTTGGACCCAGGTCCGTTATCTACACTCCTCCATGAACCAGAAACACCTGAATAAGTTATCCCTCCTCTGTCGCCGTGCTTTTCAAACCGGATGTGCCCTGCCTCTTCCTCTCCCACACAAAAAGCACCAAGTTCCCTTACTTGCAGAACCACCATTACCATTACCTACTCCCATAACTCAACCACTCAGTCATAATAAACAATCTGCATTCACTACCAGTCCTCAGAAATACCGGACCGCCCGGGAAATTCCACTGCTACCTCTATCGTAAACCTATCCAGCCACAACCTTACTCAATCTGAAGCTTCATCCTCTCTAAAGGACTTCCTTTTTCCCCTTCCAAGCCGTACAACCACTTCCTGTTGTTAAAAGATATCCTTTCCTTTGCCCGCGGACTAAGAAGGCGCTATTTTTGGGCCAAAAACCACCTATTCCAGGCACACCTTCCAATAAGCTCCCTCCCTCAAACATGGACCCACCTCCACTTCCTAGGCACATCCCCTAGAACGTTACATTTCCTCCATTATCTCTAACAGCACCAATAGTGAGTTCTCACATCAGATGGCCAACCAACCTAACCTAACCCATAACCAACGCAAAGCCCTTGTAGCACTACGCTAGAACCATGACATAATGGTCCTCCCAGCGGACAAGGGGTCCACTACAGTAGTCTTAGACAAGGCTGACTACCTCCAGAAAGCTTACCGCCAACTCGATCCCAACACCTACAAACGCACCACCACAGACCTAACCTACACCCACAAACAGAAAATTTCCGAATTCATTACCGCTAATGGTCCTCGTGAGGGCATATCTGAAATGTCCATAAAATACCTAATCCTGGACAGTCCATGTACCCCAACCTATTACCTATTACCGAAGATCCACAAACCAGGTAACCCAGGCAGACCCATTGTGGCCAGCTATAATTCCCCTACTGAACGCATTTCAGCTCTCGTTCACTCCTTCCTTCAACCACATGTTCAAGCGCTGCCTGCCTGCCTACATACGCGACACCTACCACTACTTAGAAATCATCCGTAAATTACCGCCTCTTCCTGCTGACATACTGCTTTGCACCATAGACGTTACTTCCTTATATACCAACATTCCTCATGCCCATGGCCTAGCAGCTATGGAATTCTTCCTTAACCAGAGACCCAAACCTCATAGCCCAACCACAGCTTTCCTTCTTAACCTGGCCAACCTAGTTCTCACATGAAACAACTTCACCTTTGACGACAAACACTACCTTCAGATCTGAGGCACAGCTATGGGTACGAGAATGGCACCTTCTTATGCTAATCTGTTTATGGGCAAACTCGAACATGATTTCCTGCAAACTCAACCTTTGACCCCTCTACTCTGGGTAAGATTTCTTGGACGATATAATGATGCTATGGACTCATGGTGAAACCAGTCTCAAGACATTCCTAGAACAACTGAACCAATTCCGTGTTGTCCAGTTCACCTGGTCCATTTCCGACAAAAGAGTCACATTCCTTGACGTGGACATCACCTTAGAAAACAACACTCTGACCACTTCCGTTCACATAAAACTCACCAACCATATGCAGTATTTACACTACTCAAGTTCCCATCCTTACCACACCAAGAAAGCGATTCCTTTCTCTTTTGCCCTCAGAGGACAACGCCTAAATTCCACCACCTCTGCTGCTGAAACTTACAACCAACGCCTCCAGGAGGCTCTAGTCAACCGAGGCTACCCTTCTAAACTTGTAACCAAACAGATCCGCCGTGCATCCTTACACACTCAACCCACCGGCTCTAATCACCCAGTTCCATCCTAAACTAACCAAGGGCAAACAAATCCTACACTCTAATTTCGACATTCTCCAATCTGACCCAGACACAAGATCAATATTCCCCACCAAACCCAGATTAGTTTTTCAACATCCACCTAATCTTAGAAACATCTTGATCCGTACGAATCCCTCCCACAATACCAATTTTGATCTATCTTTCTTGGTTGCCGTAATCCACATTTTACCCCCTACGACCAGCACCTCAACACGCCGTCTGTGGGAGAATGCCTTTATTCACGGTTTGAGCGCGAAAATAAAACCTGGCCTTATCCTTCAATAACTCTAAGCTCCCCTTTTCATCTGCATTTTCAACACATTTTGACCCACGATCCCACCTTGTACTTACACGCTGTACAGTTATTATTTTTCAAGTTCCGGATATCTACGCGCTACAGCAGTCAGTTGTTCTCCAGTTTTGATGTTTTGTCCGCTACATGTCGCCACTGTATCTTCAAACTTGTACTTTGTGAACACGTGAACTTCGCTGTCTTCCTATGTACTTGAATAAGTGTGAATACACGAAATATAGTGACTTTTTTGTGTGTACATGTGAATATGTGTGATCTAGTGCGTTAGTAAGCTGTAAGTAATCCTTTTTTCTCCTTCATTTGTTTAAAATTTACCTTATATATATAGACCACCCTGCTGGTCTAGTTTTTACCGTCGCTAACTGCTGATCGAGGGGTCCCGGGTTCGATTCCCGGCTGAGCCAAGGGATTTTTTTTTCCAAAGAAAGAGGGTCTGGAACGGTGTGTACCATCGTGATGCAAATAGGGAGCTACTGTGAATAAAAGACAGTGGCGATCACAGTTGAGAACTTCGGCTCTCCTCTTCCAACACGTCTTGTCAGCGTGGGAGCTGTATACCAACTCCTCAATCCAGGAGAGGCCTCATCCAGTAGTAGATTGAATATGGTTGTGCATTGTTATTATTATTATTATAAACTGGTTACCAGGTAGTTTAGTTTCCTTGGTTCAATTAACTTCATTTTGACTGGAATTCGAGGATTGTTTGTATTTCCACTTGCTGAAAATCGAAGAACTTCAGAAAACATTGTTGTTGATTGAGTTGTATCCTTTTCTTTTAATTTATTATTATTATTGTTTTAAGCAACGCTTCGTGGTATAGAATATTATCTAAAACCATAAATTTATTTAGTTTTTGTTGCAGCAGAAACTCCTTGAATGTGCACCTCCAGATATGTGTGATTTAGAGTTACATTTTCCCCATTTGGGGGAAGGAAGAGAAAACGGTCCAAAATGAAAGGAGTACACAACAGGCCACTTTTTTTTTTTAAATATATATATATAGCACGGGAGGCTAGAATATCTCCAGCCCTTACATCGCCCACCTTGTCTTATTTTGAGGAGATTTGGCTGCACTTTAAGTTGTTCACTATACACACTAAAATGTTCAGAAAGTTGTCATTCTATCGTGAATTCTTTTAATTTAGTTCCACCAAGGTGACCTCACCATTTTTTGCCCTCCTACGACCATCACACCTCAACATGCCGTCGTGGTTTGAGCGCGAAGATGAAACTTGGCCTTAACCTTCAATAACTCGAACCCTCGCGTTTGCTCTTCATTTTCAACACATTTCATTCCCCGATCTCCTCTTGAACTTACACGCAATACAGTTGTCAATTGTTCCAAGCTCCTGAAATCTACACGCTATACAGCAGTCAATTGTTCTCCAAGCTTGATGCATCGTCCGCTGCGTGTCGCCATTGTCTCTTGTGCCTTGTGTTTATTCTGCACATGCACGTCATTTTCTCCTGTCTATATGATTAAGAGCCTACAGTGGGCTTGAAATATAGAAGCTGTCTGTGTATTTTATTATGTGTGCGTGTTCTCATATGGAACAAATAAGTTGTAGCAAGTAACTTCCTTCCTTTTTATCGTAAATTTACCTTATATATATTCACACACACACACACACATATATATATATATATATATATAAAGTATATATAGGAGAAGGACGAATATGCAATATAATAGGTGAAATTTGAAGAGAGAGGAAAAGAATTAGTGAAATGTTAATACAAAGGAAAGGAATTGTACTTAAGTAATATCTTGACGAAAATCACGTACACAATTGTGTGTTGGCGAAATGGCGTATCCTTAACACAAGTCCCGCATCTATCCGCGCTGTCCATTTTCTTCCCTACCATGTGAAAATGCTTTTGCGAAACGTTGCCGCCTTTTTATTGTGTTTCTCAAGTTCTTGTACGCCTGTCTTAGTATTCTGATATGTAAGTATCCTTTTTTCTACCTTTTTACGATCTTATATATACTGTATATATATTAGGGATGGGTTCACAATACTTTCGATACTTGCAAAGTATCGGTATAGATCGATACTTCAACTAATGAAGTCGATACTTTGAATTTTTTTACTCTAAATATTTTCTCTAAAAATAATTCCATGGTAGCACGTTAGGTCTATAACATACCTTTTAAAGCTTCTTGAATTTGAATTTTATTTATGGCCTTTAGGCATCTATGACTCAGGGCAGAGTTAAATTATAAATTATAGATAGTAGTACACTTACATATTACTTTTAAATGATGTATGTGTTATTCAATACATTGAAAGGCATTGTGAAAGTATGGAATATCAAGTATCAAAGGTTAGAAATAAGTATCGGGCATATCGAGAAATTCTGGGATCAACCCATCTCTGGTTGTGGAGGTATAAAATTCTGGAAGTGTAGAAGGAATTCATGACGGCTTAAGAAATATTGAGTACCGAATGAAAGCATTCTTACACACACTAGAAAATCAAGACAGGAAAGTGTCCGATTTATCCCCGTCACCCTATCCTGTATCTTTTTTTTTCGCACTCACTTTACGTTATGTTGAAAAAAAGTACGCAGAGTAAGAAAAATACGAACAGTAACATTGTTTCTCTGAATATAATACTGCAACGAAAAGATTCTTGAGTGTTCAAAGGAAAAATACTAGGAAGGAAGTTTCCTAGTTTCATGTGTTGTGGAGAAGCCGATTGAAAATAAAATTGGTGAGAAATATTATTATTCGTTAGTTCTTCGACGCCTGACATGATCTCTGCTGCACCTAAATGAAGCTCCTAGTCTCAAGTTTCATGGACAGCGGTTGAATTCTTTCTTCATTGTCAATTTTCCTGTCGTCAATTCTGGTATCGACCCATCTCTAATTTATATATTACTTTTAATTAC
>JAGDQP010007103.1:0-16222 GCA_022664845.1 Lepisma saccharinum
CCTTCACTATATGATTTACTAATCGTCGCTGGTGGAAGTGTTCAAATGTGCACTTATTCACTTCCTCCACCTTGTCCCTGAATGCTTTTTCACGTTCAACAGAGGCCTTCATTCTGTACAACTGTCGTTCACTTGTTAACCATGTAAAACTATGTTTCATCGATATCCATGATCTATGGCAATATTTCTGTTTGTTGTGTTTTGGTGTTCCTGGAAGCAGCCAATAATTCACGATTTTCACTTTTTCTTCAAAAGCTATGTCTCTAGTTTTTTTCGGAGATGGGACATACGAGTCTGGTGAATCACTAAACTCTTCATCAGATGAAAACTTTGTATCTGGGAATTTATCCTCTGAATCACTAGACAAATCAATATCTTGCTGTGGTTCAGTGTGGTTAATATCTAAAGTTAAGTCTCTTTCTGCAGTTTCTGACGTATAACTTTTGAGAATCTCGTACATTTCCTCAGCTACGAGAAAGTAGACGCTTCGTTACCCTCTTTCTTGCATTTGCTACGAGTATTAACGAAACGTTTAACGCATTCATAGTCTTCCAACAAACACTGATTTATCACGCTCTCAATAGCGAAATGCTTTCTTATGTACTGAAACCTGCTTTTCTGATTCAGCGCATCTATTGTAGCTCACCACGTGCTGGCGTTTGCTACCATACCATAGTACCTGATTGTCTATACAGCGCTCGATTTGTACGGTCCAGCCAGGGAGTCAAATACGGTATTCTGTATGTTGGTGAACTTCTTCTCTCTCTATGGACATTGATTAAATAGATTACTACGTCCATACAAAGTTCGTTCGCAACCTAAACAACTAAAAAAATATACTTTTCATACTGTGTTTTTTTCATCAAGTAATAACGAGTGCCTTGTCCAAAAAAAAAAAAATGAATTACCAAAACTGACTATGACAGTAAGAGACAACTTATACTGTCCATATGCTCCAGATGAATCGAAATTGGAGATCTGGTACACCCAACGTAAACCAAAATTCAAGAACGAATTGTCGATTTTATGTTACTGAAAAAAACATGACTTCTATCTTACACTTTTTATATCCAAATTATCTTAAATGCCCACCTAGATTGTCCAGCAGGAAAATATTTTTAAACTTACGTTTCAGAAGTTTCCGCCGTGGTTGTATCGCTTTTTAAAAACATTTCGAGAATATTTTCTGAATTAACTATGCTATATTTCCACAATCCACTCGTACGATATTTGAATGTCTTATTTAAAAACGAATTGATCTGTATTTTTAAAATAGATTGTAGTATGATATAGCAAATTACTATTAGTATATGTTGGAAATATTCGTTGAGTGTTTTCGCTCTAATCTTTGGTCTGGTCTTTGGCAAGCGTTCCGATGTGGTTCTGGATAAACGTAATATTGATAAAATGGATTACTACAGAAAAAATGAAGGGTATTGACAAGAGTAAGATATGCAAAGATGCTGATATGGGATAATTCGGAAGATGAAAACTTAAGTTTTCATTTTTTAACCATTGAAATAGCAAGGCGTGTTTCCAAGATAATTAATCCATTACTCCATTCGAGTACCACATCCCATCAACTCAACCCGGAATCCCTTTATGATAAAACAGACTTCAGAAACGTATTTCCCGTTCAATTCTAGCCCAGAATGACATATTACACGACCCTTTTCATATTTAAAAAAAAATCAACCGATATTCAATATGGCCTACTTCAAGATGGCGACCATGATGATAATTATCCACATCGATAGGACACTATACTTAGGAACAATTTGAATACATTTGATTTTCATTTGTGTTGTTATTTTAAAAGGAAATCGGTGTCTTCAGGCTACTGCATTAATTACCCCATAGTAGTATAAATTTCAATTATCTCCAAAAATAATACATTTAGAGCAAAACTGACTTCAGAAACGTATTTCCCGTAAAATTCTAGCCCAGAATGACATATTACACGACCCCTTTCCCTTTAAAAAAATCAACCGATATTCAATATGGCGGACTTCAAGATGGCGGCCATCATGAACATACCCTCCAACAGTTAGTATCTGTCACCCAGTACCAATTACAGTATATTTGCTTTCCATTTCTTTCAGTAGTTTAAAATCGCAGCTGTATTTCCGGAATTTTTGTTCAGTCTCCACAGACGAAATCTGACTTTTGTATCATCGATATCTCCCAAACCAATCGCCCTCGAGTGGCCAAAACTTGCATGTGCACATACTTTTACATTCCAATCAAGATGGAATAAAAAAAATTATAAGTTTTTTCTGACCCATGTTTGCTTGTGAGTGGAAAGTAAAGAGAATCGACTACAAGTGGAGACTTTTAATTCAAAAATCTTTTTTAATGGAGAAAGCCTTCCCGGAATTGTGTAACAGGAAAGAATTAGACGCTAGTTTCCTTCACATAAAGACCTCGTTGACTTACTTGTAGATCACTCGTCCGGAATCGGGGATCCTGCTTTCATTCCCAGTAGTGGTAATTGATTATTTTTCCTTTATTTTTACACAAATGGATTACCGGTACCATTAATGATATCTTGATGTAAAGGAATGTTGCATGTAATTCTCTCGTACCATCCCATCATTTGCCTCGTGTGACCGAGGGAAACCAGGGAAAACCTCAGTCAGGATGTCCGGACCCGGGTTTGAACCCGCGTTCTCCCCATTGCTAAGCCAATGCTCTACCACTGAGCCACGGCAGCTGGGTATAACATTTTGAAAAATAATATGCAGGAAAAAATTATAAAATGCTTTTACACCCCTCAATTTTTCATTTATCGCTTCCTGATACCATCATGTTTCGAAGTACTGACATGAAGCACAAAGGTTGGTACGACTGAACATAGAAAGGTTTCATAATGATAGTATGAAAAATTCGTATATGGGTCTCGCAATGGTAAACGAGTAAAGGGGATTCACATTGACTATTGCATGAATAGGGAGGGTAAAAAATTGGATTTTCTAAAATCGAAGTAAATAGCGTTGATAACGATAATTTCTAAGTCTAATATACGCTTTTACATATAATTATACATAATAATCAATGGTGGGTCCCACAAACATACAGCCTGTCAAGGATTCCATAAAGGTAGTTGTATTTTAATATATATATATATATATATATATATATATTAAAATAGAACTTCTTCTTTCTGCTTTCTTCTGATATGTGTGTTTTGTTTCTGGCTACATATCTTCTGAATCCCAATTTTTTTGTTCACATCTACACATCTGAAAAATTAACTTTTATGTCCTAGGCAAGTGAAGTAGCCAAATCTTTATCACTAATTCTTTGAGTTTTGTTCACAAAATGAAGAATGTAGGTTCCGGGCAGTTAGTTTCCTTAGTTGACCAGAACGAATCCCCAATAACTGTTCTTTATGTTTCTTCATGATGTATCCAACAGTAGAGCATGGCTTTGCAGCAAGCTTGGCTATGTCTTAGTATCTTTTACCTTTCGCACGTATTGAAATTAAAGTGATCAGTTCCAATGTTTATCAACTCACTTAGTTTCCCATGCTGCTTCTTATGCCTGACACGGTGTGGATTGCTTCAATACACCACGCAGAGTGCTTTTGCACAGAATAGGGTATCTAAAACACTTCTTTCGAGAGTAGTATGGAGGTTGTCCAAATACTTATTTTTATTCGGTGAATTTACGTAGTTGTCACTCTTTCGTTCCCTGTATCGAGCAGTAGCTATTTCTATAGCATTCTATCTAACGTATCCAAATTATCATAAGAGGGCAAGAGATTTCGAAATGGGCCATGTTTTGCGTGTGGTAAGTCTGTTTTTCATCTGTGTTCAACTTGTCCAAATATGTTTTTTTTTTTTACTGCAGGTGAGAGAGAAGCTTCTTGAACCATGCCCGTTGAGATCGAGAACCTAGAATTTAAAGAAGAAAATCAATATTTGTCAAAAAAAAAAACAGTAGCGCGGCGGAAGGGTGAGCCGGACAGAAAGAGAACCACATTTGGAAAAGCTGAATAACTCCTCTGCATAGACTAACATTAGTTTATGTTATGTCCTAAGTTTATTTTGTAGTAACAGCAGAAACTTTGCTCTTGTTAGTTAGAATACACAGTATAATATGCTTTAGTGATTTTTTTTAATGTTATACATAGTTAAATTCTGTAATAGTTGGGCCTGGGGAAGCCTTCATAATGACCATATGTATACTATTATATGTGTTTTTTATGAATATACAATATTTGGCAAAATCTGAATTGGATTTGTATCATATGTGCCTTCTTCGACCCTCATCTGGCAACAAAAAAACTGAATGGCCCCCCACAAAGTTACACAGAAATCGGCGCTCTTGCATAGTGCTTATATGTAGGGGTAGCTTGGAAAACAGTTCCCTATACCTGTTATATGGGAACGTAAATCGTTTAAATGTAGCAATATATTGCAATATTCATATATGTGTACGGAAAGAAATCTCTGTCCGTGGAGACAGCGTTAAATTCTGAGTATCTGCCAGAATAATTTTATGCGGCAATAATTGTATCTTACACCAGACACATACAAGGCGTCTTTCCTTAGATAGATTGTACAGTAGAACCTCACTAAAACGGTCGATAGTCAGACAAGATTGTGTCTTTACGGCACTTTGTATGTAAATAGTACACTAACTTAACTGAACAAGGTGCGAATTAATGGCAAAACCATAAGCGAATTACAGTAAAGTTCTAGTATGCGAATTTATCTCCATGTCGTAAAGCTGAAAGAAAAGAAAATGTATCTATAATAGTAACCATCTTACTTAAACGCTGGGCCCAGTACCAATAGTATTTATGTAGCCATCGTGTTGTATGGTTAGATTATTACATATTATTACATGTCGGTACTTATTCGAGATTACCCAGTGAATTTGGGAAAACAGGATATAAAATGCAATATCGTAAATAATTAAGGTAATCTATGCTTTCATTGAAATTAATAGTTTTTAAAGGATACTGTCGTTGAAATTACAGTAACCCTTCTCATAGCATTTCAGTAAATAATAGTCTGGTATAAAATGCTTGCTGTCATTTTTGCATTGTAATGTACGTTATACTAAACAGGGCTGTAGCCGACTGATAACCATAATATTATTGTTTCAAATACAAGTAAGGTAATTCTTGAATATTAGTTGTCTGGAAGGTAGCTCTACATATAGATAGATATTTATGTCCATGTAATTTTATAACTATCGAGCAACAAGGTGTGTTCAACTTTTACTAAGTGGTTAGTAAATTGTCTGTAGTAATATTTTTTTATGAGTTTAATGCATGCTTGTTTAAAAACTTTACACCTTGAAAATGCTGATCACTTTAACACACTGTAATGTCTGCATAAGAGAAGTTTACTTATGTCCAGAATGACCAAGAATTTTAATTGCGATCCTCTTTGAAGTAGTTGGGAAAGTAATAAAGTATTTCAATTGCACTTGATTTACGTACATCCTTCTTTATTACTAAATAGGTGCATATCAGTATTCGTATATTTCACGCTGATGACAATTGTGTTCATTCAGTTACCTTTCTTGAAATTATAAGCAGTCTTTCACAGTACGTATTCCTTTTTCAGGAGTATAATATTAACAAAAGGAAGTGTTTGTTGGCATTACAATAATCTTACATTAAGTCAATTCACTAGATACTTTTTCACGAGGCAATGGATTTTATCGATGTACCGTTCCTGTACCAGTAGTCTCTGAGAAGAAATAAACACTCCTTCTTCCTGGGGAACATTGCTCCACCGAGTGTAAACATTGAGTGTATATTTCGTTCCATCCGGGTTACGATAAATCTTATTACTCGTGGCGTCCTCTCAAGAAGGAAAGTGAGACGTGTAACTGCTCGGGAGATAAATTCTATAGCGGTAAAAAGTTCACGACCGCGATTAATTGTGTTGGTGACAACCTGAGTGTGACATTAACCCCAAAAGTGGACAGAATGTTTCTACGAGTGAGGCAGTTGATCGAATGAATATTCTGTTAGACAGATCGTGGCTATAGAGAAAGAGGTCAGTGAGGGATATTTGTTGATAATATCGTTACAAAGCTGAAATGTAAATGTTAGTATTTTCTAATGAGGTCTTTCTCATTTCTGTGTAGAGTACTTGTATGAAATCCGAACTGAAGTCCTCTTAAACTTAGTATGAAAGTAGACAAGACAGAAAAAAAGAGAAGCTCATTTTTCAGCCTGACTCACAGAATAACACCTCAGAAGCATTTTCCCGGGTTGTCAACTGACGAGGGTGGACTTAACAATTTCCCTACTCTTGCAAGAGAAAGTTCGGAACATATCCATCAAATTTAACTTCCTTCAAATAGATAAATTATATATCAGCCTCGACACATGGAAACTTAGCCAACTTCTCATTCAGCATGACGTCGTTTATCGTCGTCATCAAGCCGATCTTTCCCCCTTAAGTTACATTTTTCTTTAGAGGTACATGTATGGCTAGCTTTCTTGAAATAAATGGATTCTATTTACAACTTGAAATTTTGAAAATTACTGTTCTGGCTTACCAGAATTAAATCTCCAAGTGTTTAGAAAGAAATGTTATTATTAATAAGTAAGTAGGTTGTTCGCTTGATTGCTTCTTTTGAGATCTTTATTTTTTGTCTTCTGTAGTTTGATGAATGATTCTTGACGTCCGTCCACATATCTAAGGATATTTAAATAACACTGGAAGATTTCTTCGGCGACCAAAATTATAGCGCTTTGTATATGTTGTTGGGATTCATTCTGTAATGTTAGGGAGAGCACTCTGTGCATTTCCACTTTAATATATTGGTTGTGTACATTTGAAGCATTTCTTTGAACTTCAACTCTAATTTTTGTGTCTCTGTAAGGTCATTATTTTAAACTGACTAATTTTCATTTTGAAGATTAGATAGAACAGTATTGGCATCTTCAGATTTGTAATGTTTTGTGGGAAATGACAGTTTAGTTCGTAGGGGTCGCTGGTGACAGTATTCAGCTAGAGAACCAGACAGATAAACAATAGCTTTATCGGGGTCCGCATTTTTTCGGGCTACTCAAGAACTCCATTGCTCCAGATTTTCAGGTTCAACTTTGAGAAACCAAATATAAGATTAAATTGAGCAAGAATGACCAGGTAAACATTTGACAGTTTATTTGTTAGTATGTAAAGCATGATACGTTTACCAAAATCAAAATCTTCTACTGAAATAAAGAACTAGTACCAAATTTAAAGGCACTTAGGCCTACTTGTGCGACCAATATATGATGTTATTTCCTTGTAAATTAAGAGCAACAGTTAAATATTCAATTCAAATAAATAAATTATTTTTAGTTTATTGTCAAAATTCCTGACACGGACTAAGCAATTTCAAAAATATTAATAATTGGATGTTCATTTCACTGTGCAATGTCTGTTTCCTCTGCTGCACTGGTAGTAAAATGATCATGCACAGCTACCCCATCTACTGTGCGGCATTTCTATTGCTTTCTTTAAATTCTTTCCTACGTTAAAAATTATTTTAGAGATTTTTTATTATTTTTGTCTTTTCTGCTTAGCTACTTTTTTTTTCAAAGAAAATATAAATAATTCGGGCTTTTTACTATTTTCAGTAAAAGGGGTATATGGCAAAAGAATAATAACTTAAACTGATTCCGTGTTAGCCTGAATTCTTTAAACAGAAAAGATGAGCAAATGAAAAGGAGTTGTCAGCATAGATTCCGCCAGGATTTTCAGCTTAGGAGGGTGTAAAGTCTAAACTGGGAGGACGTAAGTGGAGTTTTGCACGGTTTGTATCGATTTTTGACCGTAAAAATAGAAAAGTAGGTGATACTCTAGAGGATTTGGGGGCTGACACCCCACAGGATGGTTTGGTGGAATGACTACCTGTTAGCTTAAGAGTCACCATACTAAAATGGCAAGGATAAATCGAAGTCTCTAATCCAAAGTGTGAAATAGCTTCACCTCTATCTGCTACCATTGAGATGTAAGAGTGACTTTTTAAAATCGACAAGGCTAACCAAAATAAAAAGGATCTGCTAGCTTTACAATTACCAGACTTTAAAAGGGACTAATAAACCAAAATCGTTGAATTCGAATCTGAAATCAGATTCTGCCTACTCGCTTTGTTGGAGGCGCTAACGTTGAGTTTTTAAAATAGAAAAAGCTAACCAAATTTAAAGGATCTGTCCAGTGTTTCTTCCACAATATTTTTTTTATTTGAGGGGGCTCGTGAGGGGATTACGAAACTTATAAATAATGCATATTGACGCTAATGTACTAAAATATGAAATAACAATAATATAATGTTACTTAATAATGTGTTGTACTGCCTTACTTAACCTTAAAATAACATCAAGAATATTTATAGAATGTGCTATGATATACGTATTTCAGTATACATGTGAATAATACAAATGTTGAGAGTAGTTCTTTCGGAGAGGCAGTTCACAACCCCCGGGGTGCAAAGCCTTCCCTCCCCGAAAGCACGCCTAAAAGAAACATTCAATCTGTCCCTTTCAGAATGAGCATATTTAAAACAGGCAGATAATCGAGATAGCTTTAAACTTAATCTACAATAAATTTCTGTGTACCTGCTTTGGATGGTGAGGCGCTATCCAGCTTAGAAGACAGGCAAACCAACATGAAATTAATGGTGAACCAACAATTTTTAGCGGTACTAAAAGAACACCTGAATATGATTTTTTTTATTTACGACTTTTAGGTATCTACGACGCAGAGCGTGATAGGAGAAGGTGTCGGCCAGGACCTATTTTCAAGGTATCATCCCAGTATTGGCGTGGTGAAACTGAGCAAAAAGCCTGAAAAACCTTAGTCAGCATGTTCGGCAGCTGAGATCGAACCCTCGACCTTCCGAATGATGTGTCAGACCTGTCTGTATCACTGAGCTACGGGCGTCTCGGTGAAAACATGTAGAAGAAGTGAAATTTTATTTTGCTACAATAAATATAATTTGTAGCAGAAGTAAGATAACTCTTGAATTCTCTTTTCAGAAGTTAATAAGAGTCCTTTCCACTTCTCTAGAAAATTAGAATTACAAAGAAGCAACCCCAAGAGGTAAGAAATGAAAGCTAACGATATAAACTTTTTCCTTTCTAGAGACTTACCTTTTATGCCCTAGGGAAGAAGTTTATAAATTCAGATATGAGAACGAAACGTTTTCATTTCTGTAGAACTAATTTAGTTGTATACTTGCTCATACCCTGTAAGCCTTTTGGCATGGTGTTCAAAGGTCTCAACGAAAAACAGTCGGCTATACGAAATCATTAGGATAATACAGCACTCCTTTGAGCAATGTTCACATTACGCCAATTCACTTCTAGAAAATTCCTTTTTTTGTTAACTAAAACATATTCGAAGAAGATTTTCACTTGTACGAAGGAAAGCGAAAATTAGCGTTCAATGTTTGTTTTGTAGCGAACCATTATACAGGCTACAGATCGAGTAGGAAGGGTGGCGCCATACATTTTCCCCGAGACGCAGAATAAGACACCAACATCAACACATGACACATTTTATAACAGTTTCTGTAACACTCACAACGATTGTCATTTTCTAGTCGGCGATGCGTTATTGTCCAAGATATTACATAATGTGAAACATGCAAAGCTAATTTTGAATAAATACGTAGCTTCGAAGCTACGCCTTCTTCGATGTTTCTTTCAAGAATTCTTTTCCGGCTTTTGATATGAGTAATTAGCTCCTGACGCTTTTCCTCACTATTTAGCAGTCCTCTGTGTGTGTTGTTTATTTCTCATGGTGCGCATATTAGATGTTGTTGTATATTTTAGGTTTCATCAGATATGTGCTATGATTTCGTAAGTTATGGTTCTGTGAATATTCAATCGCTTTTAGAGTATAAAAATAAAGGTAGTCCCTTCTTCGCCTTACATCTTTCCGGATTACAAAAAAGTTTAACAATAATAATGCATTAATATCGTTCGTAAGGGAAATTTACACATGGGAATCGTTGAATAATGATTATTTGCCACAATTGTGTACTCCGAAGAATGTACATATAAAAATTGCGAACCTTACAGTTTTCATCTCCGTTACATTTTCCCACTTAACTCAACGCAGCACCATGAAGTCATCTTCAAACATTGAAGTGTGATTGTTCTTTCTCCACATGTAAAATAGCACCTGAGACTAGAATTAGTCTTAGATCTGTTTTCTTGTATCAGGTCTTCTCCCCCTTCAGTTTATTTTTCATATTTTGGATAGAAGAAAAGGTTAGGCAGAAAGGCGATGTTTGACGAATTCACAGAATAATGTTCTACGGCCATGTTGTTACGGAGATCAAAAACTGATTCCCGTTCTCGCGACGTCTACCATTATTTTCCGATATCTCGATATTGGCTCTCGGCTGCTAAAGCCATTACAAAGCAGGGAGTGTTTATGGTGTGCTTTCTGGCAGGTCTCTCATTATCAGTAGCAAACAATCAAATGTTGCAGGATGTTCCGTCTTTTGTTTAGCACACTTCGGGATAAACGACGAAGATTACGATCTTACGAGTGCCTGACCGTCACCAGGCCCCTATTGGTTGGGATCTTGTTGGTTTTTACGTAACTTTGACACACTCCTACCACGGCTGTAGGCGAGAACACAGTACGTTTGCACTTCGGATTGTGGATGACCACTTTTGGGTCTTCGAATAAACAACGTTGAAAATCTCTTAGATCATAGCGTACGTTGATTACAGCTGTTGTCTTAATTGATAGGTGGTGAGATGGTTTCATTCCGATATACATCTGCTGATTACAGGGTCAGTCTATCATCACATTGCATGGTGGGGTGCTGCAATATTTTATTTATATATATATATATATATATATATATATATATATATATCTATATACATATATATATACATAGCGAGCGCTAATTCTTCGGTTTAATTGTGCATTTACAGAACTCAATATGAATTTTAATTTTTAGTTTCAGCTAATTCCGCTAGGAGAAGAATTTGAATGCATTCCTCCACTTCTTAATTTACATATCGTCAGCTTACACTTCAAACACATCAAGTCAAAA
The DNA here is from genome assembly GCA_022664845.1 of Lepisma saccharinum. NCBI lineage: Eukaryota > Metazoa > Arthropoda > Insecta > Zygentoma > Lepismatidae > Lepisma > Lepisma saccharinum. The sequence goes on from JAGDQP010007103.1 coordinate 11,041, forward strand.
AGTATATTTTTTACAAAATGAAGGAAAACGAAATTGTAATTAACTAAATAAAATAATGGCAAATTTATGTCAGGATAATATTGATATTTAAACAAGTTGTATACCAAGTGTAGAAGATTATTTTCATGATATTTATGAATTGCTATGGCAACCATCATAATGAAGATAAAGAAATTAAAATATATTTCTGAAATTGTTAATAAACACAAATTCATTGACGATTAACACTTTGCTCTTGACCAATCAAATGAAGGCACACCTTTAGTCTAGAAAACTCCATTAACTAAACGAGGTGGCTGTTTAATAATAAAAAAAAGTCACCCTTTTCTTCGTTTAAGTTATTTTATTGAAAATTCAGAACACACAAAATGTAAAAGTCCAAATTCTAACTTTGGACCCTCATAAATCGTGAACGGTAAATGTCTACAGCATAATACGGCACATAGTTACTACAGAGGTCAAGTGGTACCACCACCATGCCAAGTTTCGTTAAGATAGAACGTATTCCGTATTTCACACACGATGTATTAAACGCTCTTTACAATTTTTTAAAACAGAAATCAAGCGAGGAGCGAGAAAGAGCATGCGTTTTCCTTTGTAAGCCGACGATATATTTAGACCTACATTTCCTTTGTATCCCTCTTTACTTTTAATTTACTTTATTTTCTTCATAAAGTGTTAAAAGACGTGAAGACAGTCCATACTTAACGAGGAATGTTTGAGACACGCTGTAAGTAAAGACGTTAAAGCGTGGGCGAAAAACTGTCTTCAATGGAAACAATATCATCAGTGCAATTAACAGAGAAGCTTATGACGTCATTCTATTGTATTTAAAGCCCGTTAGTTGGCAAAATAGGATTGTGGTTTCTCCAAGAAGTAACTGAGATGAAAGAGTAGCAAGTAACATGTAATAGGATTGAGAGGTCAAAAGGTGGTTGTTCTTAAATATCAGAAGAAAAAAATCTTATTTTTCGCAAGGAAGAAAAAGAAGTCTTAAGTATTTTTATAACTGAGAAACCTGTAATTGGATCTAGCTGTTTCATTTCTCAGACATCCCTAGATGTACCAGAATTCAAAGGTCATGAAAACAAAGTCACGTTAGTTCTTATTTGAAACCCGCAATACTTTTCTTCGTATTGAATGGCCTTTTCATCAACCTTTGCATTGAGAAATTGCAAACAACAATACCTTATTGTAATCCTTTCTCCTGTCAGTTCTTCAACGTGTATTGTAAAAGAGACAGATCCTGGTGGGAAGAGTTTCTACATTCCTATTTCAAACATTACATTAACATATCTTTACGAAGTAGATTCCTACAATCACTACAACATTAGAGCAAATCAGAAGACGTAATCAAACAATTAACTTTGAATACACTTTGCTCAAGTCTTCTTTTCAAAGTTTCCCAATTCTCTTCTTTCAGAAGTGACTTTACTGCCCTTAATCAACTCCATTCTGTTTCTTTTCTTGCACAATAAGCTCATCCAAAGTATCCTAGGATCGAAGGAAAAATATCCAATACAAAAACGTCGAAATGTCAAAATATCCAAAGCGTAAAAACATTCAAAAGATAAATATCCAGTGAGTAAAATGTCTAAACCTAAAGATGTATAATAACGGGTAAAGGTAGAACTATAAATGCCCAAAAGAAAATTAATTCAGCTACATCCAAATGTCCAAAGCAAAACTAAAGTGACTTTTATGTACACTTATGACGTCTTAAAATGTGCCATTTTGATCCAAGAATAATGAAGTGTTTTTGTTCAAAATGACATTTTCAAGTTGTTTCTGTAACATTTGCCAAAATGGTAACATTTATTGTGCGATACAAATACCATTGAAACGGGAAGAAAATGGAAGAAGAAACACGTCCATTACGTCATACGAATGATAACACAACAGACTGAACATATTCAGAATCCGACAAATTCCAATCACGGGAACGCACTTTATTTCTGCAATATTCAAAATGGTACCCCCGAAGCAGTCTTTGTAGTACTGTGCGAACATGTACGCCACGGTATTTAAAAATCTTGGAAAATTTCCGCCTTTTTCTGATTCTCAATTGATACCTCTTAAACGTTGAGTTTTACGGTAGAAGTGTTCATTTCCAATAGTAAAATAAGTGAAATGAGCGATTTTTAGTACAGAATGACTTTGCTCAGTCCAATGTTTGTGTGTGTGTGATTCTAACTTAATTCTAAGAATATCAGTCTACACAGGTTAAAAAGGTATATCATATGGAATAAGTACAACTCGCTTAGGGTGAACAAAGTTCCAAAAAGGTCCTAGAGTATTCGCAAAGTTCTCGGATTCATTCCAGTGGCCGACCATTCTAACTAAGGTTTCCTAAATTTTTCCTTTAGAACATTTTTGGAACTTTGTTCACTCTAAGCGAATTTTACTTGTTCAATTTGATATAACTTTTTAACCTGTGTAGACTGATATTCTTAGAATTAAGTTAAAATCACACACACAAACATTCATGTAAGTGTGTGGACTACTGGAAGCCAGTTGTAAATTTCTAGTAGAATGACCGGTTGCTGGAATGCTAGCGATATGTGAATGCTCATTAAATACATTACATGTTTCTATTATTCTTTACGTGTGGTGGAGGGATAAACCAATCATAATCTATTAACAATTTAAAAAAAAAGAAGTGACGGTATTCACTATGAAGGAGAATTTGCAGCCTCGTGTACGAAAGTGCTTGAAAAACGGAAGGAACTATATTCAACATCTGGTTGGAAGTCGCTGCTCGTGGCATGTGAGTTTCTGGTCGATAAATACAGTGTGGGTGGGGTTTTCTTGAGATTTTCCAATTTTCTCCCACTTTCTTTAATGCACCAATTCTCTCACCATCATCCAATCTACCTGAGCGAAAGTCGCCTAAAGACCTTAACATAACATTTAAAAGAAGAACTGCCTTTTTACTAACTTCTTTTCCATAATGCATCATCTGTGGGTATACATTTTAATAAATGGATATGAAGGAATTGATGAATTCTTCATGCATAAAGATGAAGGATCACCTTGTATAAGATGAACGAAGTTAAGATTCCAGAAATGCAATGGAGATCCATTACATACCTTTAACGGTCTATTGGGACCAAGTTGTTACGAGATTTAAATCAATAAGCTTATATCTTATACGGGTTTGAAGAACGTCCATCGAAATATCACAGAAGATAACTTTATATTATTTCATAAATTTATTTCTTAAACTTTTCAAATTGGGGTTTTACTTGGAGGTCGTTATATTACCAAATATTGATAGAAATATTTGTACGACAAGCTATTAAACTCAAAGGCATCTCTCTCATAAGCATCCACGTTCGAGTGTAATGGTAAAAGTTTCATGTACGAAGACGTTTTATTTGAATTTTTGAGTCAGATCCAAGAACAAGAATTATTTTTGCTTTGATGGTTTGTTATATTGTAACAAGAAGATGAAAATACAGTCATCGTAATTCAAACTTGAAAAAGAAACGAGCTATAAACGAGTTTCCATTTAAAGGTTGCTGGAAGATTGATGGTAATCTTCCATGTCCTTAAGAATGCGTGCACCATGGATGATTGATAGTCTGACAAGGTTAAGTCATATCAACATTTTACAGTATATATAAAATCCATCACTCCTTTCAGTGGTTACCCATTATTTATTTTTATCGAAATCTATATAAAAAAGTGTCTTCTTTATAAGAAAGAAAACTAGTGAAAATTCAAAAATTGAATTTAGAATTGGTAATCAATATTTGGAAGCGAAGATGAAAGCTCCATGACATTGAAATTTTCCAAAACAAAGTTCAGAAAGGGAAGGAAGTTTTCTTGTCTTATGATGTGCATAAAGTATTTATTCAAACCATAATCCTTTTCTATAGCAAATAGCAGAGAACGTGTATCTAAAATATTTGTATTTCTTGTACTTATTCTGGGCACTTTAAATGTACACACAAAGATGTAAATAAGAAGGTTCTTTACAAGTTAGGAACAGAATTGGAATTGAGGAGAGTGAGGTGAGAGCCCGGGTCTTCCTCTATGACAGACGTTTGCTTCAACCAGTTAAATCCTTAACACAAGTCCCGTCCCTGTACGCTCTGTGAAACGTATCAGCTTCTCTTCTCAAGATTCTACTATGTATGTAGACTATCTTTTTTCTACTTTTTTGCCATCTTTTATGTATATGAACCTACTGCGTAGCCTAGTCGGTAGCGCGCTCGACTTCAGTGTGAACGGTCCAGGGTTCCATTCCCAGTGGGGGTTCAAAATTTCAGTCCTGACCCAGCATCGTGAGGACAATTGGGGAGCTGCTGTGACAGTGGCGATCACAGTTGAGAGCGTGGGAGAAGTAGATCAACTCCTCTCTCTGGGAGAGGCCTCATCCAGTAGTGGCTTGAATATGGTTATGAATTATTAATTATTATATAATTAGTTACAACTACGTTTCTTTTTCCCTTAGAGATTCAAGCCTTTCGGTACAAGAATAAGTCTGTTTAATTTTAACAAATACATAGTTAACAGAATGTATAAAATTTAACTTCTTAAAATAGTGATATACTCCTGGCATTAGTACCTTTTTGTTCACAAAACTGAAGAGAATTTCAGCGATGTGTGTGTGAAAAGGCTTATGTTCTTTGCTTTTCATCTAGAATTCAGCTAATTTCAAAGGAATGTTACACATGCTTAGATGTTGGTCGTAGCGAAGTGATAAAGCGCTCAGCCGGCAAACGGGAGTCCTGGATTCATTTTCTAATCATAACGCTTTTCTTCAGTTTAAGTTACGTTAGGATATACACGCAATCTTTATATAAATTAAATCAGTATTGTTTCTGATACTGTTAAAGTAAAAAGAATGTTGAACTCTTTTTCATTTGAAGGAATGCTTGAGGAATTAACTAATAGAATTCTCGTTAACGCAGAAAACCAATTTGATAAGCTTCTATGGACATAACCTACAGTTTTTGATAAAGTGAGCTTTGAGCCAGTCTGTTCAATGGAATCCAATGCTACACAACATGAACTGATGACCATGTGCGTAGAAAGTGAGCATTCTAACCTCTTGGTCAATCAGGGATCGAATGTTTGAAGAATTGAAGCTTTGCACAAAATGGAACCAGCAGTCCATTCATGTATTCACTCTGTTTTCGTATATATATATATATATATATATATATATATATAT
>JAGDQP010007103.1:24868-65485 GCA_022664845.1 Lepisma saccharinum
TTTTCAAAATGTCGGAATTTTTCCTTTATCTACTTATCATCCTCTACCTTCATACCAAATTTCATGTTTCTAGCTTACTCCAAACACCCTAAACAATATGATGAGTGAGTGAGTCAGTCAGTGAGTGAGTGAGTGAGTCAGTTAGCCTAAAATGTGCAATTTCAGGGGTCCACAACTAGAACATAGTTTGAGATACGAATATGAAATTTTGTACATCTGCACATATTTACCATATCTCCTTAACGGCAAAAGCTCATAATCCTATCTTTAACATCTTTTTTCTTACGGGGCCCCCAAATCGTCGATTTTGCCATAAACTCTTGTTCCTGTATAACATGCTTGTGGCAGTGCTGACGTTTTCTGACGTGAAGAACTTGGCTCATGCACTGCCGTGCATGTTGATATGGAAGATAACCAGTTGTTCGCCAACCTGGATTTTATTTTATTTTATTTTTAATTACCCACTAAATTATAAATAGAGTACACATATAGAGGATAGGCGGTCGCTGGTATCGAACCCAGTACCTTCGGAGTGCGACGTCAGTGTTCTACAAGCTGAGTTACAGCCGCTTGCTCCATCTCTCAATCTATCTAGCTATAAGTCTCAACCCGAAGGTTGCTTACCGAATTAAAGCCAGAATGTCTCTATTCAAAAGCTTACTAGCTTTGCGTAGCAGTATTAATGATGTATTTCGAAAATGTAGTTCCTTTACATACTAAAATAGATTCTGTCAATGCTGTTGGCGAGAAGTGGTACTGGAATACGTGATTTACTTCTGTCCTCCTCACTATGACATTTTCAACAAAAATGACGAAGTTAAAATATCCGAAGAAAAAACTAACAATTTGGCTACACCTGGCAGTCTTGGTAAAATTATGAAAGCATACTTCCTTTTAATATTTTCATATAATTAACATTACATTGCATTACATTATTTGATCCTTAGATGGGCATAAGAACATTCAAATGCTAAATTTCAGGGTTGTCAGACGTAGCCTAGTTGTTAGTTTTTTTCTGAATATTTTCAAATTTGTTCACTTTTATTGAACATGACGAGTAGCCAGAGGTGAACTACAACTCTCAATTTTATTCCCAAGCAACAGCGTTCCCAAAATCCATTACTTATTGAAAAAACAAAATTTAAAGAATAAACGAAGCTTGTAAACCTCTTAGGCAGATAATTCATTTCTCATGTTTGATAAGGAGTGTTGTAGGCTCTCGAGTGTCGCCGAGAAATGTGATAATCAATAACATAAAATTCTTTTATGCAGAATTATACACGCTTGTTCAAGTATGTCAGAACAATATGTTGTAGTCCAAATATGAGTAAATTTTTGTTGAAATTAGATTAAAGATTAAATTATCGCTAAATCGCACATACATACTTTTGTATATACATAACAGCTTCGGAAACTGTTGTGTACAAAGTTAACACTACATCGTCAATGAAGACGTAACATCTAGACATATAATGACAATGACTTAGTAAATGATACTAAAAATTGTACCTAATGATTATAAAGCAAAGTAGGTAATTTGGTGACATATCGGATGGTTTAAACAACCATGGAATTGCCAAAAGCGGTTAACTTACAATTTGTGTCATTACGTTACTTCACAAGTTCTTCCTCCATTGTGTGTAAAACTTTGTAAACCGACAACACTTGCTAATATCGTGGCTGTGTAAAATTGTCACGAGATCAGCAGCGTCACGAAATTTTGTGGATGTTTACCCTATTTGAGCAGTTTTTGATTGACAAGAGTGTAGTTAAAGAATGCTTATCTACAATTCATTGTCAATTCCATGACGTTTAAATGCTTTAGAGGGGTTCCTTCCAAAGTGAATCCCCAGTTGTAATCATTTCCATAATACAATATTTGGTATAACCAATATTATTATTTTATTTAGCCCACACATAGTGTAGAGATATCACATCAATTATGATAGAGCCATGATAGCTTCGGACAGCTAAAATTTCTAAACTACATTTTTGTTTGGCAAAGAGAAACATTATCAGTCTTGTAATTCTGTAAAATTTACATTTGTAAAATTTTGTAAAATTGTAAGTAACATTTATCATTGAACATAATGAAGAGAATTAATTTTATTGCAATTAATGAAGTTAATTACTAGTTTCTGATATTTGATTAGCAGATATAAGTAAAGGCTCATTGATTCTTAAATCAAATGCATTTCGAAATTTGAAAGTTCAAGGTGGGTCAATTGGTGAAATGGGTTTTCCTTTTTTATCATTATTTGGAAATTTCTTATATTACGTATTTTAAACAGCCCACTACAATAATAATAATGTTAAAAAGATTTTTATTTGGTAAACATACAGCTGAAATTGCCTCTAGTGCACCACAAGAATACAATTATAAAATTACATAGAACTCTGAGAGAGAAAAATACATAGTCATATTACAAATAATAATAGAAAAAAGAATTACATGCAGCATGCATAAAATAGAACAACATATAAACAAATCATGGTTAAATGCAAATAGAGAAGATAGCTTGTAGCATGCATATATTACAATAGCATTGAAACAACATTAAAACAGGAGAAATATTAAGATAACAAAAAAAAATTAAAAGCACAAACACGTAGTATCTGTTTAGTAATTCAATATTTAACATAATGGCACATAATCACCATAAACTCAGAGAGATAAAAAGCCAAGAAGATAAAATAATAAAAGGCACCAGAAATAGAACTAGTCATTCGATAGATGTAAGAATTGCTGACGTATAATGTGAAATTTAGGTTGAAAGAGATAATACTTATTAGCGGTAAAGATAGATCGATAAATAGATGAGTTAGGAAAATTAGAACAAGAAAAGGGAACAAAATTCCTAGTTAAACAGAAAGGAATTCGTAGAAAAATGAAATGCTCAAGATAGACTGTCCAATGCAGTAGACCATAAAAAAACTTCAGGTCATATAAATTCCGCCTGTCTGTCAATGAAGGCAGACAGATCTCTTTTCGAATACTTGTCAAACTCATGTTATTAAAAACCTTAAATTTCCACTTCAACCAGGCCAGAAAGTTATTTTGAGTAGATTCTATACTGTGTACAAAATATTTAGGTTCACAATTCCAAATAATTGTAGCATACTCCAAATGAGATCTAACATTGCACATATATAGAATCTTACAAGTATTAATATTATTAAAGTTCCTACACAACCATTTCATTGTACCAAAATTTCTTCTGGCTTTAGATGTCATGTTCTGCAAATGTTTATTAAACAGTAATTTTGAGTCCAGGGTAACACCCAAGTCATCAATATGGTTCAGAAACTTGATAACATTAGAACCTATATTATAATTGTATACAGAGGGACTAATTCTCCTTGAGAAAGTTATTCCTTTCGTTTCATTCAAATTAAGAGGAAGATAGTTTTTATGAGACTATTGTTCAATAAAATCAATATTTCGTTGTAATTTACAGTGATCCTGAATGGATGTAATTGATTGAAATTTTTTGATATCATCTGCATAAAGAAGATATTTACAAGTTAGATTCACAGATATATCATTGATAAATAAGAGAAGCAGTGAAGGGCGAAGATTCGAACTCGGGGGAACATCTGAGGTAATATTATAAATTAAGGATTTAGTACCCTTATATCTAACAACAAGTTTCCTATTTCTAAGATATGAAAGAAGTCATACTATAATGCACTGAGGTAAATTAAACTCATCAAGTTTTTGAAAGAGGTGATAATGAGATAACTTATCGAAAGCCTTAGCAAAATCATAATATACGGCATCAATCTGACCATTCTTATGTAAAATTGGAAAGGTGTTATGCATCAAGTGTGACAAATTTCTTACAGGGGATTTACCATGCATAAATCCATGTTGGTTATCGTCAATTTTCATATATACAAGGTTATACAAATACTTATACATAATCTTTTCGAAAATTTTTGGAAAAGTACTAATAACTGAAATAGGTCTAAAATTATCAATTTTGTCACCTTTAGTTTTAGGAATAGGTGTAAACGCTACAATTTTCCAAACATCAGGATAAATATTTAAATTCAAGCTCCAGTTGAACAAGGAGGCTAAAACAGGTGAAATAATTTCAGCAATACCTTTAATAATGAAGGCTGGTATACCATCCATCCCACAGAAGATTTGACTTTAAGTGATTTGATTGCTTCCAAAACATGTTCAGTTTTAATTTCACGTTGCTTTTCTACACAAAATGTATTAAAAAATAATGTATTCTGAAAATTGTCTAAAGAGGATGGTTGATAAACAGATGCGAAGTATTCAGCAAAAGATTCAGTTAACAATTTATTATCAGTTATAAGAACATTATCCTTGGTTATTCCAGATATTACATTTTTCTTACCCCTATTTACATATCTCCAAAATCTATCAGGAGTATTATTCAAATGATTTTCGATTTTCCTATTGTAGTCAAGTTTATCTTTGCAAAGTTGATCCTTAAAAGCTTTACGGTGATAAGAAAACATCAGATAATCATCTTTACAGAGAGAAACTTTATAATCTTTGTGTGCTAAATTTGTTCATTTTCAAAAGATAAATTAATTTTTTCGAGTACCAAAAAGGATATTTAGATTTCTTAACATTAGACAAAGGGATATTCATCTTGATAGATGTTCTAATAACATTTTCAATTTCTTGAGCAGCCTGATTTATGACTCTATTTAATAAGATATTGTACCAGTTACTATCACGAATTTGAGACTTTAAGGAATAATAGTCACCTTTATGATATTGATAACAAGGAGATTTTACATAATTTTAAGACTATCACTTAGAGTCACTTTAACTTCCACTGGGTAGTGATATCTATCAGGCGTAACCATATGTTCAACATGTTTATCAGAAAAAACATAGTAGCATTGGAAATTAGGAGATCAAGATCAGAAACAGATAAATCCACACTTAAGTTCATATTATCCAAGAATGTAGAAAGAATTTGAAATTTCAATTTGTCATAATAAATAATATTTGCTAGAGGTTCAAAGTTGTACCAGTCCACTTTAGAAATATTAAAATCTCCAATGATCAGAATATCATATTGAAGAGGATTCACTTTATTGGAGATAAACTTGAAGTAAGTCTCTAATTCTTGAGGAGAAAAACCAGAATGAAAATAAACACAGGATAATAACAGATTTTTACCTGACCTTGTTATTAATTCGATCCAAATGCATTCAGAAGTTTTTTTTCCAAATCGAAACGTCAATGAGCAGAATACTGATTCCTTGTAGCTAACAAGAAACTACCTCCTCTCTGACAAAAGTCGTTGTATTATCTATCAGCTCTAAAGCAGGTATAATTTTCGGGGAAATAATCATGGTCATGATGCACCTCAGATAGCCAAGTTTCAGTTACCGCTATTATATCATAAGTACAAGTGGAAACTGCAGAAAATAAATATTTGCTTTTGGTACGAAGTCCACGAACATTCTGGTACCAGATATTAAGACTGGTCATGGTTAGAGTGACAGTTAGTAGAATTTGTAATTTCATCTCCGTTACGCAGTTTACCATAAAAAGGACCTATTAAGATATCAGAAGGCCACACCGTTGGATTATTAATTAGTGGAAATTCTGACTCATTCACTTCAACATGAAAAGAAGAATAAGAGTTATATTTAGTTTTCAATTTAGTACAAGTCACACTAGTAATGTTCTGCTGCTTAACAATATCCTTCACTACATTGGTATAAACCAGTGGACTAAATCTGGTTACGAATAAGGCCCTTTTCCAATTATTCGATACCAAATCAGGATTCCTTAAACCACTACCAACAGTAAGTTTCCTTTGATCCTTCCTTGAGCTTACGCTTTGAGTTCTTTTCTCTTCACGATTTAAAATTCGTTTCTTATTTCTCGAGGTTACATCAGTCCAGGTCTCGGGAGACAAGTTTACATGGGCACTAGAGTCAACTTCAGCTGAGGTAGGAAACTGTCTGTTATCATTAAGGTTAAAAACAAATTCATCTTCGACTTCAGATACAGATTTTGATGTTGAGTTTCTTTGATTTGATAAGTGTGTTCCTAATAACATTTGTCTCAATAATACATTTTCATTCCTTAATTTCTCTAATTCAACCTTAACATGTTTGAGTTCGTTAAGTAATTCAGCTCTAATTTTATTCACATTCTCAAGTATTAAGCTTGACTGATCAAGAGATTCAGAAAGTGGTGGTTTGGAATTTGTATTAGTTTTAACATCAGTACTCCTTCCCTTATTACCAAGTTTACATATATCACAGTTAAATTCATTGATTAGGAACGAATTAACATCTTTACTTAGTTGTTCCCAACAGTTAAAATGAACTTTCCTTAAACACAGAATAAACTTTACCGTTTTTTTGCTTGCCATACACGGATTGATTACATATTGAGCAATTCTCAGATAAGGGTGCCATCAATACTATTAAAAATACATATAATAACACAGCATAACTCAATAATAAATTAAATTAAACTCAAAAGAAACACTTACAAAGCAAAACACAAATAACTCAGCTCACCTGGCCTAAGGAGGTAAGAAGAAGAAAAAAACAAAATAAATAAAAATCACTTCCCGACACTGCTAGCGGATCTAAGATAACAAAGATGACCGCACGACCCTTCCTAGTAGAGAGAGCTAAGGAAAGAGAGGACTAGATCAAGTTGCCCCTAATTAGCCATCATCAACCTCAGCAATAATGTTATCAAACAAAGTCAGGCAACAAGACTACCAAATAGTTGATGATGTTAACAGCCCCATCTCGAGGAGGAAGGGACTGTTTCTCATAGATGATTAGGTCAGAAGAAGAAAAAGGAATACCTTTAAAAAAATGATAAACCATGGGGCCAAAGGCCGAGAAGCAATAATAATAATAATAATAATAGTAGTATTGGTGATAATATATCTAATATTAATAATTAATATTACTACTACTACTAATAATAATAATAATAATAAAATTATTATTATTATTCGTAATAGTAGTAGTAATAGTAGTAATATGTTGCAGATGTCCGCTAAAATCACCGTTAATTTCATGCCTGTACGTTTATGTTTCTTGTTCTGGCAACCCTGAATTCGCAGAGTGGTTTGTCTCAATTGTTTGCTGGAATGTCTTCTAGAATCACTCGCATTAACACAAATGTGTTTTAAAATTAAAAACATCAGTTTCATGGAATCAACTTTAATTATAGGAAAACTTAATTTATTCTATTAAAACTAACTTCATTACTTTTCACCTTTGTAACAATTAATATCTTTCTCCCTCTCTCTCTCTCTCTCTTCCTCTTTTCTTTTATTTCTTTCTCTCTGACATATTCTTGTTCTGTTCAAACATACGTGACTACGTGAGCAACATCCACGCTTTGTTCTGAATCTATTGTTGCTCGTAGATAGCGAGTTGTAAATAATTGGATGAGCTTTCCTTCTATTCGGGCGTTATCCCCAATTTAGATCATTTATGCAAATCCCCTTTCAGTTGTTAAGTTCCCAATTGCTTCTGCTAGAGTCTTTCGCAAAGGTGAATCTGAACATTTAATGACGTGTGAATACCTCTACTTTAATACCAGGTTGCCCTCAAATACATTTTCCAGAAGAATCACTATCCTGCTCTCTCTGCTTTGTTCTTTTCTATACTACAGCGTATCCTATTCTAACCTAACATGACCTATCCTATCCTATCCTATGCAGTGCAGCATTATACTAGATTATCCAATCGCTTTTCTATCAACTACTACTGTTTATTTATTCTTAGTGCGATCGGTCAGGTGCTTCCTAGTTTTGTAATCAAAGGTTATCCTGACTGAAGATTTTTTTCAGTTTTTTTTTTAAGTCATACCTTGCGAATAGTGGAATCATGACTTAACATTAACCCAGGGCAGCAGTATTCCTCTTGTCTTTTCTCACCGACATGAAAAGTGTGTGATGGGACTGCTTTCAACAAAATTAAGTTAAATAAAATAAATGAAGAAGCTTTAGACTCAATACATACTACAATGCGTTGTACTATCCTGTACTACCTAGGTATAGTATCCTATACTTCATTAAACGTACTATACTATGAGATATAGTGAATTTTCTTTTTCATGTTATGAGGAAATTCCACAAAGTAGCCAAAGAATTTTAACATATTATTGGCTTATTTACAATTGCTAATTCTCTTCAAATTCCGGTCACTTGTGCAATTTATATACCGCTCCAAGGACTCTCTCTTTCCTTCACTCGTCGAACGCTTCCCAGATTGCATTCTTTGGAATAGCGCGGAGATCTATTATCTGCAAGAGAAAGGAAATCCGTAGGGTCCAAAACAATTTTCTTCTTTGTTTTACCAGAACGAAAAAGCTATGTGTGTGTGGGTCCATTGTTATGGTGAAGTAACCACGCCTTCTTTGACTAACATTTATGAGCTCCCTTTCTTATTGCTTTTCCTCCTTCCTGTCTGGGTTGTGACGTAAGTAAACATTATTAGCTAAATAACTATCTCTATGACTTACGAAACTCACAAGTTCATCACCGCAGTAACAAACGTTCACGTATGTGATTCTATCCTGGAAAACATGAAGCCAGTTTTCATCATGAGCATCTACTCTTCTAATACTGTCATCTCAAACGAAGTATCGTCTTTCCAATGGCCTTTTTTCCTATGGCTTACCAACCAACCACGATGGAATATATTCTTCGTTTCTACCCTATCTTTTCTATATCTTCTGCTCATTTTAGCCTTTGTAATTTTATTATTATTATATCAGGCGAATCATACAGGATCTTCAATTACAGTTACGTATTAACATATATCATGTCATTGACCGAAGTATTTTATAAAGAATGTAATGGTCCATTTCTTTACAGTGCACTGATCTTGTCACGGGAGCTCTCAACGAGCACCATAAGATGGAGCAAATATATCACCTTGGCTGTTTCAAATGTGGAATGTTACAGCATTAGGGTTCCTAGAAACAAACTTATAAAATGATACTGTCAAAATACCTATTCTGCAAAATTACCCTAGTTTACCCTAGGATGGAAGCAAAACATATTTAAACCTTAATTTAAAATTTATATCAAATACTTGTATTCTATTATCATGTCGTACAGCTTGTTAGACTAACAAAGTGGATCAATTTGCTATTGCCTTAGAATCGGCGAGTATAATGAAGAAAAAATATTAACAACCGTATGTGAAAACGTGCTAGTCTTCTCACTAATGTAGGAGAAAACACTAGTAGTAATTAAAGAAGGGGATATCAGCTAAGATCCAGTTCCCTAATTTTCATTGGATGGCGACGCCAGGAGTGGAAAAGTATATTAAAGCAAGTTTGGTTACCTACAATTATCGAAAAGGCAGATAAATATAATACTTTTGTAAACGTGGAAACAACCTTGTACTGTTGGGAGAGGGCATGAAAATGAAGCCAGTGTCACAATAAATTGAATCGGTTCATTGTTAAAAGCGTATATGTGCTATATATTTCTAATGACACATGTGTCCTTTTAACAATGAGCGATTCAATTGCTCTTCGTACAGGATGATTTATGAAAGAACAAGAAAGAACCCAATATAAATTGAGCTTTCTTTACAACTCTTTATTTTATTAACATTATTTAAATATTCAAAGCAGTTATTCTTCTTCTGTGTCTCTTCTCAATATAGACTTGAGAATTTATTATTGCCTATTTCTTGGACAATAGTGAGCGTGACATGTGCCAAGTCAGTAGAAAGCAAACTAAAGTAATTTTATCATGGTAATATTATCAAGGTAATTTTGTCATGAGAAAACAGGTAATTTTGCTACAGAATGGAAGAAGTGACAAACAGGTGATTTGGTTACCGTATACAAAGGTATAGTCAAGTCTGCAGTTAGGGAGAGTATATTAGAGCCGGGTCCTTTCTAAAATAATTTATCCTCCTTAATACTTTCTTGGTAGCATATAAATAAATAAAATCTTTCGTGACCTGGACTCCTTCGAATTTTCGTGATCCTTTTAATACTATAATGGCCAGAGATTCTGTTACTAATTTAGTTAATAAAGGTAATAACATTTCTTCATTTAGAAATTGTACCATTGTTCCTACCTGGTCTCAAACAGCGAGACGTTAACACTTTCATGAAAAGTACGTCTCATGTTAATCTCTCTATATAAAATTGAAAGTGACTGTGTGCGTGAGCATCACGCAAAAATTACTTGGCCGATTGCAATGATCTTTCGCACATCACCAAATACTGGATCAGGCTGGTAAGTTATCATATCACTTTGATTCTAAAGTTACTAACTTCAGAGATAATCTACCATCTAATTATCCATTAAATTCCAATGGCGGTGGTAAATAATGGAAAATGTTGAAGCAAAGCACGCAACCCACACTATAATGTTGTTCGACGGGTTGGCTATCTTCAAGGGGCAGATTTGGCATTACTATCAATTCATTAACAATATTGCTATCTTAGATATCACACTCCTTACAAAGCCGATTGCAGACATTCTGGTTGACTGTTGCCAACATAGTTTATTCACCCCGCACAACGAGTGGGCAAATCAGCTAGTGAAAACATAAGTAGAGAATTGGAGTCTAGGATGTATCGGTGTAAGTTTCGAAGTTTCGGGGAGGAAGCTTTGGACGGTGCAAGGGTGTTTATGTGCAAGTAATTATTCATTAGTGTTGTTTCCCATCATCGTTATTCAAATTTACCAAAACCAGCAACCTGTTCTGCAGTAAATACCTGTATTGCGTTTTCAACGAATATATTTCCGCTCAAATTATGAATACTGATTAACTTTCACAAGGCAAGAAGACAAAGATGATGTTATAGGAGTGTCTTCATATAAATGCATTTTATCTGGTTAATTTTTATCGAATTTAGCAGTTACACACAGGGACATATTCATGGGGGGTTCATACCGGTTCCTTCCCCGGAAATCTTTTATTTTTCTTTATTATTATATATAAGAGCTCCTGCGTAGCCTAGCTAGTAGGACGCTCGACTTCAGTGCGAGCGGTCCCGGGTTCGATTCCCGGTGAGGCTCAAACATTTCGGTGTTGATCTAGCATCGTGAGGAGAATTGGGAGCTACTGTGAATAAAAGACAGTGGCGATCATAGTGAGCTTCGGCTCTCCTCTCCCAACCCATCTGGTCAGCGTGGGAGCAGTAGACCAACTGCTCCCTTTGGGGAGAGGCCTCATCCAGTAGTGAATTGAATATGGCAGTGATTATATATATATACCTAATTGTATGGATTTTAGGACAAATTTTAGACTGAAACTGACTTTGAACACCCCGGACCATTCAGATATTTGCCTGGTGTGACTGACGGAAAACCCTGGAAAAAACTCAGGATGGTCTGCCGCTGGGTTTGAACGCACGACCTCCCGAATTCTACGCCAGCGCTCTACCACTGACATGAGCTGTGGCGGCTCTGTTTAATTTACTTAATTAACACGTATATAAAAGCATTATCTTCTAGTAGCATTCCCTTACACTTAGATAATAGTGTTTTCAGTAAAGTTGAAAGGAAGGTGCAACTTCTACAGGGAGGATAATTGCAGAGAGAGAGAAAAAAAATCCCAGCTAATCCTCAAAATAAATCGAACACTTTTCTGACCAGGATTTAACATCACAGAGTTGAAACCTCTTGAAATCCACAATATAAATCCAGATTTTTTTTTTTTTTAAGTTTCCAGTTTTCAGAGCAACATATGCAAGTTTTGACATATTAAGCTACGTATTCCATTCATGTGTCTGTCTCAGTGTTCCATTTTGACACCTCTGAAAATTACGTAGTGATATCTAAACGAATAAATATATCATCATCCAAGGTTTATAAATTTGCCGATAAGAATTATACAGTGCTAATGGACGAATGTGGGTTTAAAATATCAAGTAAAAATACACGCCGTTCATGTCACCTCATTTCGCTCCAAATTAATGTTCGAATTTGGACTACTGGACACGCGAATGTTTTACTTGTAAATCATATACAACCCCGTTGGGAGACCATCTTGTCAGTCGCTCTTAATATGTTACTCATCATTATTTTTTCCGTTAACAATTTACAGTTTGAATTTATTTAAGACCTTTAGCCAACTATGGCTCAGGCCGTGTGGATGAAGATAGCGGATGGATTTCATGGACTGAAGATAGTGGGAGGAAACGGGAGAACATCGAGAAAACCCACGCAAACAGTGTTTGTCTACCACAAAGCCCACATGGCATAAGCAGGTATCGATCCGACGATCCCTAGCACCAAAAGTGAGTGCTCTACCAACCATGTTTAAGTTCTATATGATGTTATATTAAAAACAACATATTTATAACTATTGACTTGTGTATGTCTTTGAATGTAGTCACAAAATCACCTATTTGTCAATTCTTTTATTTTGTGACAAAATCACCCATTTGCTCATATTTTCATTACAAAATTATTGTGACACAATTTCTGGGGACTCAAATTACCGCTACCCATTGCAAGCGGACTTTTCGTACTATCTCTTCACTATCTGCGCAACACTACTACTATGTGGACCGCGGTGTCTCAGTTTTAGAGCGCTCATCTCTGGCGCTTGTGGTCGTCGGTTCGATCCCAGCTCATGCCATTTGAGCTTTGTGTTGGACAAACACCGTGTGCTTGAGTCTTCTTGGAGTTCTCTCGTTACGTCATATTTTCTTCATCCTACCAATTCATCCCATCATCATGCATCAGGCCTGAGCCAAAGTTACTTAAAGACCTTAAATAATAAAAAGAAACAAATTCAAAACGAACACTACGTTTGGGTGCACCAGCAAAAAATAATGTCCTTACAATACCTGTGTTTTTGATTATGTTTCATTCGCGAACTATTCATATAATCAACTCAATATCTCTGTTAGTTTCATATTTTTGTTCGTCAAAAGTTGATCCGTTGTGCAACGCAAATAAATATAGCTTTTTCACTCATTGTGTTAGCTACTAGAAAATCGAATGTACAGTGATGAACATAATAAGTTGAAGTCTAGATACACATATAAATAACTGTTTCGTTCACGTATGTTATTTGGTTCAAAAGGGGAAGAAATATTTTAGTCTATAATTGATGCATTCTTGTATTTATTAGCACAGTTTAAGTTTATTTATATCAATTTACATCAAATTCATAAGCAATTCTATAATCGAAAGTACAGAAAAACTATTATTGAAAGTAAGAGACAATTACATAATATACTCTTCCATTCAGTTCTTATATAACATTAGGCTTCACATAATGGAAATTAATTATAAATTGTAACACGGACTGGCCGTAGCTTAGCTCGTAGAGCGCTAGTTTCCATTCGAGAGGTTCTAGTTCAACACCAGCAGGCCACCAACCTGACTCAAAAGTTTCCAGTTTTTTTTTTTCAGTCACAGCAGGCAAATGCCGGGATGGCATCTTCAACATAGGCCCTGGCAGACTACTTCCTCGATCCTTTTCCACCCTGAGCCCTAGATACCTAGAAACCATAAACAAATTCAAAATCAATTTCTACAATGTAGTCCATTTCTACTAACAAACATTTTAAAGACTTGGCAAATATGTTGGTTAATGGAAGTGAAGATTCACTGGAATACAGAACTGGAAAACAGAAACAAGCTTAGTTATTACCCGAGTAACTATCAAACGTGAAATAGATACCATCGTTGGAATTAGGATGTAAGCATACAAATACTGAGAGAAATAAATTCGACTAACTTTGAGCTGAGAGCGAGTTAAATATTTACTTTGTATGCTTGAACAATCTTGTTTACGTCTAATTTAACGGATGTTCCTTAGTGCAATACTACTAAAGATATCTAATTAAATCTCTATCATATTGGTATATGACGTATAAATGATTCATCTTCTTCCCAAAAGCAACAGAAAACTTCACTTGTTGAACTAAAAGACGAGAATATCTACTGCATTTGCAACAGCTTTGCATAACGTCAGTGTTACATTAAATCGTAATTAACAAGGCTTCTGTTAATTAATTAACTTCAGAACGTTTGGGGTCGATCGACAGTAGTGGATAATGCCTCTGGCTTTGCCGTCTCCACAGCCACTTGTGTCATCGTTCAAAAACTGCTAAGAGGAAGTGACAAGCTGTGATAAATATACTCAGTTCAAAATTATGATTCTTCTATTTTTCAGCATTTCATGCTGTCTTTGTATCAGGCATTGGAGTTTTACAATATTTTATTTAAAATGAAATATACATATGAAACAGTGAGAATTAAAGGGAACGAACTAAAATTTTGAACTATGACTTGGCACACTGCGACGATTGTCTTTTGTCACTAGCTGGTAGTTAGATAAACAAGACACAGAAGTTTTCTTTCATTTACGAAGTTTTATTCCTTGGTTATCTTCGCTTAGACAATGTTTTATGTCGTGTTTGGTTTGGAAACCGAATTATTTCAAGGTACGAAATGTCAAGAAAGTGTAACATGTTTTTTCCTTGGACGGTTTAGAGTGTATTGTAAAGCTAGTGGATTCGTGTCGTGTTGTGTTGATATGTCGATTGAACACATTTATATAGTGTGATGTGCAATTTTTTCATGTTATTTAGCAAAGTGACACTTTAATGGTTATATAAAACAATTATTTTCATATATTATGTGCGGATATTTAAGTAAGAAGCATAGCAACGTAAGTAGGCTTAAATAATAGGCTTAAGGAGAAAGCCTAATACCTACCATAATGAATCCAATCAGGTACTGGGAAGGTCACCGCGGCCCGTGATGCTGCCTTCTGACCAATGATAATGAGGACTTTAATTGTTATTCACTAGTACTTTTATCAAAACAATTAATGCAGGAAGAAATCAAGTTTCAAAATATCAACTTACATGGCCATTTAAATGCAAGATTATCGTTCTCTACAAGGCTGGATGCCAATAATTTTATAGACAACACTCAACTACATAGCAAACTCAACTTACATGTGAAAATACCAACTACATTATTAAAGACAGCAGGAGTTGTTTACGGAATTCCTCTTGATATGCCAATAGAGGAAATACTGGCAAACACTGAGTGCTCTATTCCGATCATTGGTGCACGGCGTATTCTGAAACGTGTTAAGAACGATCAAGGTGAAGTACAGCTTAATCCAACAAAGTTCATAGAATTTACATTGCAATCTCAATCCATTCCAGAGTACATTTATGTCTATAGAGTAAGATTCAAGGTCAAACTCAAACTTCGGCGGGTTTATCAGTGCTATGCGTGTTTCGGATTTTGGCACAGTGTTGCCACCTGTAAAAACGAACGGAAATGTGGCCATTGTGCACGACCTTTCCATCAAGATCGGCCTTGCACTAACCAAGTAACCTGCGTCAATTATAAACCTCATCTATATCGCGCTGGATCTACTGAATGTAAAGAGTTTCAGTTTCAACAAGATATTAACAATTTAATGGATAATCAAAACATCTCTTATCATGAAGCCTTAAGTATATTAAAACCTAAATTCTCTAATGATAATGCACCTTTTCCAGTCATTAGCAAACCAGTGTTTACTGACAAGTCAAGTACACTAACTCCTTTTAAACCTAAACTAGTAGACAGTTGTACTCAGTTCTCTCACTCTGACTTTAAAGATTGTAGTACTACGAGTACTACAACACAAACTGACCTATTCATGGAACCTGTGAATCAAGAATACAGTGAAAAGTGCAAGTTATCACGAACTAAGAGGTCTGGTAATTATAAAAGAATGAGATGCCAAAAAGATGAATCTTAGGGTAACAGTTCAGAAAATGTCAGTCTAGACAGCTTTAATGATAATATATCAAATAATGAAGATGCGCAATTGCTAGCTCATTTTGCTAATGCCCAACCACAGACTGATTTCGATTTACCACAATATGATACAATGCCTCAACAAATTTCTTTAAGTTTTACTCGATCTAATGAATCACTAACTCAAACTGACTCAATGTTTATAATTAAGGATATTTTGGAGACTATGAGGAATACGATGGACAAACTTTATAAGAATTCCAGGCTGGATCATAATGATGACTTTTTTTATATATGTCAAACGACAATACAGAAATTAGAACGAAAATGTCATTCTGATATTCTTCAAAGCCATCACACTTTTCATTCATTACTTATATATTTTTTTAAATTAATGTCAAGAAGTTAACCTTTAGATACATAGTTGACTGCGTAAAGGTTATCTCATGTGAGAGGCCAACGCTAAACAATCATGGAATGGACTGGAATTCATTTACGAAATGTACGAATTTCTGGGAATAGTTATAACAGCTTTTAATACTGAAGTTCAATACGTAAGAGTAAGCAAGAGTTTACAGTATATCTTACGTTTGAAATATATGAAATATCAATTCTAGGTTACGTGTGAAACTTGCAGATGTAAATCTACTTAAGTGTGATATGTAATTACGAGGGTGTTCTAACGAAAGGTAATAAATAATAGAGGAATGATTGAAAACATAATGGGTAAGTCTTATGTTTCATTTGGATGACTTACATTAAGTATATGTGATTTATATGTCGAATTATCGGCTCTAACAGAGTTATTGAGTTGTAGATTGTGTGAGCGGTGCCTTTGTTACCACGTGTAGATATTTTGGAGTGTTGAGAAAAAGGGTATATCATAAATATAATTCACAATATTCAAATGTAATTAAAGGTAAGAAACAATTATTAGATGCATCTACACGTACCAGAAACATTGATTAGCATAGAAATTTAATATTGAAAGATCATGTAATATCTAAGATGAGGTAGGGATCGGTTGAGTTAGGTTAGGAAAATGACAACTCCGAGATATCCTTTACTTTAACATTACAAATAATTCAATGCAGCAAAGCAAACATAAATTACTTCAGAATAAACTGTATTTTATTTGCTGGACACTTTTTTAAAGTAATGGAGTCAATAAAACAGACATACACAACACTAAAATGTTACAAACTAGCATGCAAACTGACAACTCTGGACACTAACGATTATGTTTTATTGAAGCTTTCTGTTATGTGTCATATCAAGTTAAAAGTTTATCATATGCCCAAAGTAACTCCGAAAACGGGGCTACAGTCTAACCTCATGGCTGGCATCTTAAGTGAGTTGAGGTGCCATTAACTAACTAACTCTATAGCTTATGGAACTCGCAAGTTCATCGCCGCAGTAACAAACGTTCGCCATTGGATTCTATCCTGGGCAATATCAAGCCAGTTTTCATCACGAACACCTACTTCTCGAAGATCTCTTCTAATATTGTCCTCTCAACGACGTCTCAGTCTTCCCAATGGAATCCTTCCATCCGGCCTTCCAACCAGGATAGAATATAATCTTCGTTTTTCCCCCATCCAAGCTACAATGCCTGCCAACCTTAGTCGTCGCGATTTCATTATTTTTACAACATCTGGTGAATCGTACAGTCCGTGGAGTTCTTCATTCTGCAGTCTCCTCCACTCTCCAGTCATCTAGTCGCGTTTCGGCCCGTATATCTTTCTCAAAACCTTATTTTCAAACACTTGTAATTTATGTTCATCTGCTACGGTTGTACTCCAACTTTCGCAACTGTAAAATATTACAGGGAGAATAACCGTTCTGTATATTTTTAATTTCAATTTCCTTGATATTAATCGCGATGTTAGAAGTTTTTGGACTGAATAGAAACATGCGTTCCCCGATACTAAGCGACTTTTTATTTCTTCCGTGACCTCATTTTTTCTTGTTACGTATGCTCCCAAGTATTTAAATTTGTTTACTTTCTCTATGACTTTACCCTTAATTCTTATGTTTTTATTTCCTTCATTCCCTGTGTTTTGGCTTGATTCCCTGTGATTCCCTATCTCATCGTACATTTCTACTAAAATATCGGTGTTTCTTTGTAGTGCATCTATATCTTCCCCTATTAAATCTACATCATCCGCGTATACAAACAGTTGATTCAAACCATTCAATGATAGCCCATTTTTGTCCGCTTTAATTTTTAAGATGGTATATTCTAACGCAAAGTTAAACAGTAGTGGTGACAAGGTATCTCCTTGTTTCAATCCGTTGCGAATCTTGAAACTATCTGACATATTATTACCTATCCGTACTCTGCTTAAGGGGTTGCTGAGACACATCTTCACTAGCTGAACTAATTTTTTCGCAATTCCAAATCGTATCAGCATACTGTATAACTTTTCGAAGATATAATCATATGCTTTCTTAAAATTAATGAATAGCTGGTAATCCGTCCCATTGTATTCGCATTTCTTCTCCAAAATTTGTCTCAAGTCGAAAATCTGGTCCAACGTGGATCTATTTCTCCTAAATCCACATTAATGATCTCGAATTATTTCACCCACGTATACACTTAGACGTGTTAACAGAATATTACTTAATATCTTGTAACAGGTTGGAAGTAACGAGATTCCGCTGTAATTATTACAGTCCGATTTATCGCCTTCTTTGTAAATCGCAACTATTATTGAGGTTTTCCATTCCTTTGGGAGCTCCTCCTTTCTCTATATAGCACTTATCAATTTATGTAGTTCCTTGATTAGTGCCGTTCCTCCTGCTTTAATTAATTCGGCGGGAATATTGTCTATTTCTGGTGGTTTGAAAAAAAATCAATTTCTTTACCGACATTTCGATCTCGAACTCGCTAGGTTCGGGAATCCACGTTTCTGCAGTATTGATTTCAAGGTGCCATTAAACACATTAAAACTAAGAGGAGATTTTCCTCTTTTATTTTATGGCTAAATCATGAAAATCGTTTAATATGAGTATGTAACAGAATCATTCATAGTTTCATTTTGTGTTATACACGAACCTTTCTCTACTAACTTTAAGTTTCATTTATATTGTAAATAAAGACCTTCTGCCAGGAAAGCTTCTGTATTTGAAGCATCTTTGAATGTAAAATAGAAAGTTAAAAGAAACGTTGTCAGTTTTTAAGTAAGAAAACACAAAGAACAGTATTTAGAACATGTTAGAGTAACTTTGTATTAACAATTCTCAGCTACCTTGCTTATGTTGCAGCCAGTCAAGCCAACCGAACAATAGATATCCTTTACATCTTAAAATTCAGAAAATAAGCTTCAATAGTAAAGAACTTTTAAAACTACAGTACTATACATCGGGAATGAAACACAAGCTGAATACAAATGTATCGTGTTGTTTCGTTTTTACTGCTGAAACAAATAATCCATAGAATAGGTTAGCTTTAGATTTCAAACAATTTACAAAGAAACATACCAGTACAGTAAATCAATGGAGGAAAACTTCACAGAAAACATAGGCCTACATTTAGTGTAGCGGTATACCAGGATGTTTAAAACCTATGGTAGTGAAAGTTACCTATTTGCTCTATTGACTTTGAAAAATGCAATATTGTTTGCATTGATAAATGCTAATAATGCAAGCTAACACCGGTATTACAAAACAAAAAAATGACCGCTTGGTAGCAGCCTAGTAACACTTTCCCCGTTAAGAAAGATAATTATTCTTAAAGTTTTACATTAAAGTAAAATGTGATATAAATATAATTACAATGTCTTCAACAGAAATTCCACTTTCAAGTTCTTCTGGTCAATGAAATACTAACAACTTTTCAGAACTACTTTTTCTGAAAATGATCTAATTTCACAGGCACATGTACAGAAAAGACACAGTGATTGGATGACAATGCTAAGAACTATTTTATTCGAAGTATTGGCCATCGCTAGCGATACATTTCTGCCATCATTCCGGCAATATGTGGATGCCAGACCAAAAACACTGTGCCTCTTGTGCTGCAAACCAGTCATCAAGCCATGTTCGTATATTTTCGTAAGATGTAAATGGCTGGTCAGCAAGTGCGTGTCCCATGGATGCAAATAAGTGAAAATCGGAAGACGCCAAGTCTGGTGAGTAAGACGCATGCGGAAGGATTTCCCAGTCAAACGTCGCAATCGTTTCCTTGACCGGTTTTGGTGTGTGGGAGGGTGCATTATCGTGAAGCACAATCACTTTATGTTGTCTTTGGTCATATTCTGGTCGTTTTTCACGCAACGCTTGATGCAAATCGATCATTTGTTGTCGGTAACGTTGGGTATTAACGGTTTCGCCAGGTTTCAGCAGTTCATAATAGATCACTCCCTTCTAATCCCACCAAACACAAAGCATTGTCTTCCGTCCATAGCGAATTGGTCTTGTAGTCGATGTCGCCAGTTCTCCTGGAGTTACCCATGATCTTTTACGCTTAGGATTCTCGAAGTAAATACACTTTTCGTCACCAGTCACAATTCGATTGAGAAATGATTTCCTTCTATACCTGGCAAACAGAATTTCGCAAGTGCTTTTTCGGTTTTCCTGCTGTCGTTCAGTCAATGCACGTGGAACCCATTTTCCCACCTTCTGAATCTTAGCCATGGCTTTTAAACGTATGAAAACTGCTTCTCGTGACACATTTAATTGATCCGTGAGTTGTTGTGGCGTTTGAGCGTCATCCTCATCCAACAATGCTTGCAATTCGCTGCCTGCAAACTTTTTCGGTGGTCTTCCATGTTCTTGGTTTCTCACGTCAAAATCGCCACTTTTAAATTTTGTAAACCACGCATAGCACTATGACTTACCAAGAGCATGATCACCGTAAGCTTCGACAAGCATGCGATGCGATTCTGCAGCAGTTTTCTTCAAATGGTAACAAAAAATCAATGCTGTCCGCACATCGTAGTTTGTAGGTACAAATTGCGCCATGTTCAACGCTATTAAACACTACACTATGACATGAAACTTGTCTGGTTGTGAGTTACAAATCGTTATCAGTCAAAACAAGCAAGTGGCGCCAAGGACGCAGTTTTACGGTTACCACAGTGACAGCTAACGCCGTCTATGCACAAATTCCGGTTGCATATTTACATACCTGGTATGAAATTAGCCACTATTAATCTCACAAGAGCATTACAATATGCATAAAGTAACCTTGAGAATATAAGTTAATGCCCAAAGTAAGTCCAAGTTAGCAAATAAAAAATGGAGTATACTAGTTAAATGATGATAAGTGAGCCAAACAATTATTTACAAGTACTATTTTCTACCGGAACAACATTATCTATTAATCTTTCTATTTTGGCATTATAGGGTCAAAGGATTCTTCAGATATTGAAAATTATTTTTGGGCAGAAATACACTTTAGAAATATATATTTTTTTTTTTTCTGTGACTTGAAACAATATGAATAAACACGAAACACCACACTTCATACGCTACATTTGCACAATAACTCAGACTTCTACTATTCACGGAACAAGCAGAAACTTGTCAAATTCGGATGTGTCAGTTTCACCCAAAGTAATCCCGTGCACAAAATTACCCCCGTTGAAGATACATCATCCGGGGTAAGAATCTAAAACTCACCCTGTTAAATGAAACCAATTATTATTTCCATTTGCAACTCAATATCTTTATTATCGTACTGTGTTCTTATCAGATGCATCTGAATTGGAATTATAAAGATTGATGGAACTTAGTTTACCATGTTGACAATTCACAAGGAAGTTTTAATTTATATTTCGAACGTTATTGATACAAGTTCAAATTACACTGATATCCATTAATTATTAAAGTCCAAATGCTTGTAAGCTTTAGTTGCCTCTCAAAATTTTTTTAAACTTTTGGAGGAAGGTTTTATCAAACTGATCCATTTGTTTAAAGAATTGAGCCTTGACTTTACCAAACTGCTTCTCCATGCATTTAGCGAACTGACTCATTTGTTTACCACACTCATCAATTACTTCACCAAACGTCTCCTGCATTTGTTTAGCGAGATATTCCATATTTGTATCGAACTGCTCCATATATATTGCATAGCGATCTATTAATCTACAAAAGAAACCACCAGAAAAATCACAATATACCTTGAAGCCAAGTATCTCAATACATCCACAACCTTCCTTAAATCGATGATGGTGAAGAATTATTTTATTTACGATATATAATAAAGAAATTAGTAAAAGAATTTTGAGGAAGATATTCCACTTCATTGCATTTAAACCCAATTTATATGACAACAAAATATAATTTACACAACAATAAGTTTACAATAGTAGGCGCAAATAAATTGGTGTATTATTGTGATGAAAATTGGCTTCATCTTGCTCAGGATAAAATCCTATGTCGAACGTTTGTTACTGCGGCGATAAACTCGCGAGTTCCGTAAGCCATAGAGTAAGTAAGTAAGTATTTTCTCAACGAGCACTGCACCACAATATTTATCAGACTCAGCGTGTAAAACATAAAATTAAATAAATATGATACTATATTTACTTTATCAAGAATAGTTGCGAGGAAACCGTAGTGACAGTATTTCTATCGATCAAGTCAAGTACCATCTAGTGAGAGAAAAGGCAAAGGAAAAAGCAACTTATATTAACTGACCTTTGACTTCCAGATCTTGTGACAAAGTTTGATTGGACCAATTGAAATATTGAGCGCGTTTGCACGAAGCGACAAGGTTACCAAACTTGGTTACTGTTGCTCACTGCATCAAGTGTGACCCAAAACAATTATTCAAAGTTAGTTAAAGTAGAATTACGTCACGGGATTGATTTTCGTTAACAAGATGGATGAATCATTAAATTGATTGTGTAAAGAAGAAATCGTAGATGACGATTAGTAATTTTTAGGAAGTATATAATTTCTACAAGATGGGAAAGAAACACCAGTAAAGTAATAAAAGTGTTTTTTTCATGGCGACGCAAGTCGAGTAAAATATTACAGGTTTCAATTGTTTCGCCAGCTATGGTAATATTCGGATGACGATTTTGTGAACTTCAGAATAAAAAAAATCACCTCTTCATAAGTTGGGTATAATATTAAACCTATTCTAGTGTAGTCAATGATGGAGATACAAATAATTGCATCTATAGTTTAGGAGATGCGCTCAATCTGATATTGTTTTTTTTTTCTGAAAGTCCGTAGACAGGGGAATATATGAACTATATAGATAATGATTTGAATCGTTTTCAAACTTATGATGTTGCAATAGGAACTTTTCGGGAGGGTACATCTTCGCGGTCGAACGTGGTACGTGGTTGATACTTATCCATGCAAACCTCAACCCCGAAGGAAAAACTCGCCATACGATCTTATTAGGGAAGTTCTTTACACTACAGGATAAGTTGATTTTTAGAAATACTTAGCTTCCACGAAATTATCACTCTTATGTGGTATAAGTTTACAGGTGATTGTAATTTCTTGAGTGTTTGTCCTTAACTATTGCCTGTGTGCCGCTGGGATGTATTTAAGTGTCAAACAAAACTCAGAGTTTTATGGAAAAATAGTGTAACTTCAGGCGTAATAATATATATTTAATATACACTTCATGCCCAGACACAAGATGGACCTCCCCGCAAATCCTCCCAAAACTAACTTCTGAATACATGCCTAGTGTGGCGGGAAGAAGCAAATATGTAAAATCTTCATATATGCGGTATAAAAGGGCGCTAAAGCTTATAATATATTATTATATTCTTGCATGTAAGTTCTTATAACTAATTATTATTCATATATGCCGGGGCAGCTATATTAATCCTTCGTGAATGCTTCATGCAGGAGCTTGATAGATTTACAAGGAGTAAACCTTCTTGAGTGTGCCTCCTTAACTATAACCCACGTGCACCAGGGAGGTACAGTTATGTTACTCAATTTTGGGTATTTATTTCACCATACAGGTTAGGAATACGACGTTGCAAATAAGAACTTAAGTAAAAAATTTGTAAAAAAAAATAATGAGTAAGAAATTGCATCATATGACCAACAACAACGGCAAAGAAATAATGAATGAAACCAGTGGTATTCCCTTCGATAGTAGCAAGTAATGAATTAAAAACGTTTGCACTGACGTAATTCAAAGGCTTTAAAACATATGGTGTTTATCTGCGCTGCGCACTTCACCTCTTTTTTACACGCTTTATATTAACTTGCTATGTAATCATCTCTGATACAAATCTTGTAATTGATTTTTATCTCACTTCCCTTCATCCGATTTTTTTTTTTAATTTTGTAAACTTGCTTGCTTCCGATGACAATACAATATTCAATCATTAGATATACGATAGAATGATCCAGTTAACTGTAATTAATTTATTGGAAATTATCTTTTAATGCACGCAACACCGCATCTATTGTGTGAAGTTGCGGTTGCCTATCTCGCAGGGAGCTTAATATTCATCTATTATACATAAAAAAATCATTTAAAATAGGATTTTTAAAAAACAGGCTTTTTTAAGAAAGACTAAATGTAAAAAATAATAAATTGAATTAATCTTATGAATCGAAAAATAAAAGCGTGGGTGCTCTTGCTACCTTATCATAAAATCATAATATGTAAGAACACCCACGCTTTTATTTTC
Source organism: Lepisma saccharinum (assembly GCA_022664845.1). Taxonomy (NCBI): domain Eukaryota; kingdom Metazoa; phylum Arthropoda; class Insecta; order Zygentoma; family Lepismatidae; genus Lepisma; species Lepisma saccharinum. The sequence continues at coordinate 49,230 of JAGDQP010007103.1, forward strand.
CGATTCATAAGATTAATTCAATTTATTATTTTTTTACTTTTAGTTCTTTTTTTAATCCTTTTTTAATTACCTTATTTATCAAGTACTCGCAATTTCAGTACGGTGGCCACCGCCATGTTGACCCCAATACAAAACCACGCTCCGTGCTGCAAAGATGTAACCAAATCATACTTTGTTAGTGTAACCAGATCACGAAAATACATCTAGGTCAGCGCCAAAACGATTGTCACGCTGAACAAGTGTTAGCGGATCAACACCAAAACACGCATGTTGTGAAATGTTTCTCTTTCTATCATTTTGTTCAGATAGCAATTTTTAGTTATTTTATTTGCTGTGGCTACAGACATGTCAATGCGTGACGGCAATACAGGCGACGCCATTGTCCTACCAACATTGCAGGGAAGTCAATACTAGCTCAAGGGAAATAACTGTTTCCGTACGTCTGCCAAATTTCAATTTTCTTGCTGTTGTTAATCGCATGTCAAATCCTTATGTTTTAATAACCCGTTGTGATCTGACACCCGTTTAAAATTATGCCCAATTATATTTATTTTAAAAATTGCATGCTGGTATATTTCCATTCAAGTTTACGAAAAAGTAGTACGTAATATAAGGAAATGATTGGGCATAATATTATTATTTCTTCGTTATAAATCCAATTACTTTTCTTGCTTTGTAGATAAAAATAGAGTAAAGAGGTTAAAATCATGGAGCCTCATTTTGTTCGATCTTTCCATCCCTAACAACAAAAATTATCTAAGCGGAACATTAGCTCACCTTCACTTGTTTCCAATTCCTCGGCATTACATGCCTATACACCATATCTGATTCCAATGCGCATAACAACGGATCATTTGTTACTGATTAATATCAGCACAGAAGAATGTTTTATCTTGGAAAGAGCAACAGAAGGTGTCCTGCACTGTGATGGAACTCAGGCGAAACAATTAAAAATGTTTTAAAACATAACTACAAGGGAGCATTTAGTAACTAGTAAATAGGATTCTTATTTTAAAGAATAAAATTAAGTTGGTGTAGAGGGAGATCGAACCAGGACCTCCCACTAAGTAAGCGGATACTCTACCAACTACGCCGGCGAGGCCTCTGAAGGCGCATCATTTTGGAAAGCTAAGTAAATTAGAAAAAGTACCTAGAGGCAGACTTTCACAACAAATTACCATTGTTTGGGAAATCAAGGCCCCCCAGATAGTCCTTTCCTGAGGAGTGACCGCTCTCCAACTTCTTCACTGTGAAGATTTTGCATAGACTAGGTAACATTACAGACTTGTAAAGTTGATTTTGTCCAGCCTCAGAACGTCAAGTCCGGAACTTTGGAGTCTACAACACAATAATCTTAATTTTGCAGGAGTCGAAATGCTAAAATGACATTCTGCATTTGGAATTGTTTGAAAAGTCCATAGTACGGTGTAAATGTCTATGGCAACGAGAAAGCCCCCTGTCAGAAATGTTTAGAAAACATTCCAGACTGGACTTGATACATATGACGTCATCGAAAACATTAAAATGTCTTGAAAGAATGCAAACATTACAGACTTTATGTACGTACTTTATGACAAAAGTAAGGAAACTGCCCTAGACAATTGAGCTATAGTCCAGAAAACGTATTTTTGACACTAGAATGCGTAGGAAACAAAATGATGTTAAAATATGTTGAGTATAATCATGCCAGTAAAGCATTGTGTCATGATAATGACACATACGCATCCCGAGAATGGAAAGAGGGCGAATATTTGTACTATGCAACATTTTGTACATAGAACAGATTATCAGTCATTGCTTGTAAAGGGAATGTACAATTTAAACGTACTACGGACTTGGCATCTATAAAGTCCTGTGAAGAAGTCCGCAGTATAGAAAACATAAGTAACGTAAAATCCAGAAAAAGGAAAGAAACACAATCAGGAAGGTATACCGATTGCTAGACGTGGTTTCGGAATGGTGTCCATACTCTCTTGTTACTTTAACATTACCATACATACATAATTACAGTACTCTTGTCGTTGATGGGCGCCAAGATACCTTTGTAATTGTACCCATAATTCCAAACGTGTTGAAAAATGCGATTCATTCCCTTTCCCGGCACGGCAGAGGTAGACGTATCCATCATTGGAAATGGTGGAGAATTGTGTTCTTTACAATTGTTTGTGTTTTTTGCTTCAATAAATAAAAACCAAAGAAGGAAGAAAGTGCTGTTGAAATACATATGGGGTTCGTACGTGGATTCCTTATTACAAACGTGGAAACTACAACAGTATGTAGAAGTTTTCAAAGGTGAGTAAATATTACAATATGCTATTTTTGTGTTATATTAATTGAATTTATTTTATGCCCTTTAAGCATCGATAGCACAGAGTGGGTTAGGGGAAGGGAAAGGTGTCGGCCGAGTCTTATTTTCAAGGTACCGGTTTCATCCCGGCATTTGACTTGTATGACAGGAAGGAACCCTGGCAAAAACTCAATCAGAATGGCCGGTACCTTCAAAATAAGCCCTGGCCCACACCTTTCTCTTCCCCTAACCCGCGCTGTGCCATTGATGCTTCAAGAGCATAAAATACATTCAGTTAATATAACACAAAAATAGCATATTGTGATATTTACTCTCCTTTAAAAACTTCTACTTGATGATAGAGTCTAAGCATAAGGATATCAGTGCAGTCCAAGACCGAGTTTTTGTCCTTCTTTCGGACTTTTTTCCATGTTTTCCCACAGGAATATCTAAGCACCCGCGTTTGTAACAGTTTTGTACTGTGATTTTGTCCATGCTACATGAGCTTTTAACATGACACGTAATGGTCTCCCTTCATTACTACTGTTAATATCAGTGACCTCATTAATTCTATCCAGAATAATAAGGACAAAATGAACGTAAACTGACCACATAATTTAACATTATCCGTAATGTTGCAAAGTCTAGACGTAATAGTGTTACAAAAATCACTAGAAAATAGGAACAATTTCTACGGAAATTCCTGTCAGTGTACTATCTATCTCCGCATGCATGCATGCAACTGAAGCCTCTGTCACGGGTGTGGTTTCTATCTTGGTGAAGACATTAACACGGATCGGTTGGTGTATTAAAGAAGAAAGAAGGTGAAACAAGAAGACAAGAAAGCATGAGAATAGTTTTCGTAATAGTGAGGAGGGAGCCAGAATATGCAGAAAAAACTTAATCGCTTCTACCTAATGTTTGATTTACCTGGTAAACCACACATGCATGAAGGGTGGAAAACCCAGGTAAAAATCTGCATTAACTTATTCTATTTGTTTCGTATCCAGTTTCACAAATATTGATTTGTGCAAGCATATCACTCACTCACACACGCATGCAACGCATGGCGCGCATGTGCAATGCGTATCTACAGTTATCTGGCAAACCATAAGATATCCGGCGGTCTCAGTCATAGTTCCCTAAAGACCTTGAATATAATTCAATTCAGACTTTCCTTTACCCCATAAACCCTACTCTCTGGATTTAGCCGTTGCAGGCTTTTCTTTGTTTCCCAAATGCAAAGGTGGGCGAGAACTGTTTCTTGTTTTACGTATAAGCCCATTAATATTAATGTTTTTAATAAAAGTATGAATTCTTTTGCTCTTTATGGAATATGTCGTACATAGTTTGTAGGCCTATATTTTCTTGACAACGTTTTAGAGATACGATTTGTGTTTTTTTTTATATTAATATTTTGAACTATGATATCATAATACTGACAATTTATTAAAAACACATAGTATAGCGTAATGGTTTCAGTGTTCTAGCATACTTTCATGAGTGAAACAAAACTACAGTGTGCGTACAAAAACTGTATCCATTTTCATACTGTATAAACACGCTCTTAATGACGAAGGCGTTGCTTACTGACTCAGTATGACGTGTGCTGCTACCTGATGGTGCCTATCTAAAACAATCACGTCTATTTGTTGTTACCCCACACTAGATTGTGTGCTGACTTTTCCTCGTATAATGACGTAAGGCCTTTGGGTAGTGCAGGTCACAAAGGAAGGTGTATCTAAATAATCTATTTCATCAAAAATTATGATTGACGGAGTGCAGGATAAGGGACCTCCCTGTTACGAAATGATTGACAACACGCAATAGACAAGCATGCAAATTCTACCTAAACTGCTTTACTTAAAAAGAGCAGAGGATACACAGCTTTCTTATTGGCTAAGCTGATAAGTTTTCCAGCATTATTAGTGGAAATATTGTGTCAATGATGATGATGTGCGCTATATTTGAACGCTTTCTATCTCCCAAAGTACGCGTGCTTCGAATGTTCTTCAAATGAACTTTATTTTATTTTTATTTTGGTCTGAAAAAAACACCGAGCTATGATCATTTCTTTTTTAAACGCACTGTGCAGTGCAGATAATGAATTCGCGTATTTTGTTTTTAAAAAAATCTTACAATAACTATGCTACTTTCTATCACTAGTAACTTTGAAGTAATACCTGAAGACTGCATGTTGAAATAAAGGTTCTCTTTTAAATGGTACCTGTAGAAGCAGGGTCGGACTGCAGGAGTCCGAGGCCCAGGCCCTTCTTCAAGAACCCAATATTGTTTAAAATTCATTTGAATCAATTCCTCCTTTGAGTAACGGAACATAATACTACAAAATAGTAGATGATTAGATTGTTGATATGACTACGCACGTCATTTCATAACAAGGGTAAAAAAAAAAATAAATAAAATAAGAAGGCCGACTTATCAATACTAAATTATATTTCCAATTTATTGTGTAACTCCTCTATAAGAACGAAAACTAGGTACACCGTATTACGTAATGGGCTAGTCAGGAAGTAATGAACTAAACAAAGTGATAAATAATAAGAATATTAGATATTAGTTATAGTAGGATAACACTTTTAGCATTTTTTCATGATCACAAAATACTAATCGTGATTGCAATTATTACTTCAGTGGGATACTTTTAATTCAGCTTTAGAACCCTATATCAAGTCATTGTGCCAAACCCACCCTGTGAGGGACGTCACTCCCTCAAATTCTCGATCGCACTTCCAACTTTAATTTTTATATGGTCAGAAATCGATAGAAACCGTCTAAAAGTCCACTTACGCACTCCTAATTTTGACTTTACACCCCCTAAACTGAAAATCCTGGTGGAATCCCTGCCTATATCGTAATTATCATACTGACAGTGAGGGCTTATGCAGTTTTATTTGTTACCTCCTGAACGCTATCTTTAGACAAAAGGAATAGATTTTGTTTTACTAACTTGAACTTTATAGAACATCATTCCCATGTAACTTCTGCGCATTGTAATGAAATATCATATTTCTATAGAAGTTCTTGAAATAGTTACCTTGACTTACAAACGAGTTAAAGTAGTCTTTGCAGAACTAGACAGCCAATTTTTACATAACTAATTCCCAACACATCTGTTTGTGCAAAGTTTCTTCACATGACTTACTTCTTTTTCTTTATAATCTTTCTCCTCTTTATTATCATGGCACTCCTAATTCAACGTAAATGAAGCTCTGTATATATGTGCTACACAATTTTATCTAACTTCCATTACTTTCAAAAATCATGTTAAGCTATCCTCTTTGAAACAGTTTCAAAGACACCATTAGGAAGGTCTTTTTCCTTTATTTCTTGGAAATGTTTAGGATCAAGTTGCTGAAGATCGTGCAGCGATGCAGACTGACTATGAAATCTCTCGCATATACTGTTACGTTCTATGTTCACAAGTTTTCAGTTTTCAACAAATTGCTCGAACGTAAAGTATCTTTTCATCCATAGCAAGTTCTCGTGGCATTTTCTTCTTCTTCGAGATTCTAATAGATGGAAAGTCCTCTTCTAGTTGCAAATAAACTCCAGCCTGTTCCAGCTCTTGAAGTGTAGTTTCACAGAAGGCCCCTTAGAATTTTCACACATCAGATATTTTTCCTAACTGCTGTTGTAGAACATTCACCAGATTTCGTGTTTTCACATAAGCAAGCATTTAGAATCAAGTTTAGATACAGCAAACAGGCCATTGCATATCGAGAATAGAATGATCATTTTAAATTCGAGTCACTTTTTGAGCAAGGAATTTGCCTCTAATTGGACATTGTATCAAACTGACTGTTGACCAAAATGTCCGTTAGAAACTGAGGATATACAGATGAACGAGCTTTAGATTGATCACTGTGTTTTCCTGTATTGATAATTTCACTCAGCGCTTTATTTTTGCTTCACCATCTTGTTGCGTCAAGCGTTAGAAGTTTCAAAATATTTTTGTTGTCTGTATGATTCTCCTGCACCGTCTTCACCTACACTTACATTCTGGGATGAGAAATGAAAACAATACTCAACTTGCTTGGATCACTTCAAACGAATTGGAAGGTTTTGGCATTTCAACTACAAGGTCCCTAGAAATTGGCGGCAATATTGGTGGGAAGTGTACAAAAATGTTTTGTTTTTTTTTATCATGAAAGCACTCCTGCTTCACTTTCGTCTGGGATTTAAACGCTGCCGGGTTGTAGCGTCTCCACCCACATAGCGGCACTCCACCACTACACTCCTCGCCAGGAACGTATTTACGTATTATCAGGGAGTTCGGACCCTCGCCACTAAATTCAGACTTTTTGTAAAATCAGTTAATTTAAATAAAAAAAAATAACTGTATCGGTTTTACGTAAATGTCACACCGTTGCACACTTCATTTTCTCCGCGCGTTCCTTACGGGTTCACGCTCCTTGGAAATCTGTTGAAATTAACGGTTCAGAGTCCACTTTGCCTAGAACTGTAGGTCGTGTAGAACTGCTCACCAGTTCGTTTAGCAGTTTACTTACAATTCAATGAATCAATCAATCCTCACTGAACGAATGTTCAATGGATGTTGGATAGCTGCTTCGTCACGGAATATTGCAACTTGGATCTCGAGACCGTGCAGTTGAAGAGAGCAGCTACCGACAGTTTGTATGCACGGCTTGTGGGAGGCCGGACCCCTGGACCCCCTACAAATATCCCTGGCGAGGAGTGTAGTGGTGGAGTTCTGCGGTGTGGGGGAAGACGCTAGAGCTCTGCAATATTTCATTCTTGAACGAAAATAGCAGAAATGACATCTGTTGATGGAAATGATTAACAGAAACACTTCTTTCTACACTTACCACCAACATTCCACTTTAGGGACTTTGCAGTTGTAATGGGCAGTTAACTTTTTGTATACAATCTTTCTAAAGGACGTAGATTCTTCTAGCTAAATTACAAGGTAGGTTTCGGTATGATCTTACTGACTGTTTCCTTGTAAGTTACAATAGAACGCGAATACCGAAACGTCTTTTGAAATAATTCCGAAGGTTTTTGTTTGAAAGATATTGTACCACATTATTATCGTTAACGATGACTCTTGTAATTGACACCAGAACTCCTATTATCGTTAACTAGCACTGGAGTAACCCCAGTAGCACACACACGTGCTTTTGACATTGATTTTAGGTTAATTTCGTTGATTAACCGTTATCGGCTGAAAAAATACGTTTATTTTTAAACCATATTTCAACAAAAGCGCCATTGTGTTAATAAGACATTAATATAACCTGAATTCAATATGTTATTTTCAACTATGATACAGATTTTGATTAATGTGTTTCTTACTAATGTTATGTCAAAAATATAATTAAAAACTAATTGAATGACACAAAGTAATTTTTATGTTCTCATGTACACGTTGAAAACAGATTGAATTTAAACTATATTTCAACGAAGTTAGAATTTCGTTCATAGGGCGTTAGTGTGACATGTTTTCAACTTTCTTTTATATTATGTTATGCATTTCGTTTCACATGTTTTTATAATTTAATTGCATAAGTATTGACATTAAAAGTAAAAACAATGAAATTAAGTACATTTCTCATATTCCCATTTTCATGTTAAAACAGTTTGAATTTTAAACTATATTTCAACGAACATTTAATTTCTTTAATAGGGCGTTAATGTTAAGTGTTTTCAACTATGACATAGATTTTGCTTTAGATGCGTTTTTCTAAGGCGATATATTACACTTATTGAGACATACAAATTTATTAGTCCACCGACAGTCAGAGTGTTAAAGAAAAATGCGCATAACAAAGAAAAAATAAAGTATATGTAATCTTTTTTCTTACGTAATGGTGAAAAATGCGTATACATGACGTAGCAACTTCATTCTAGACTGCCTGTTAACAGATATAGTAAAAGAGAAGTGAACTCTTCAGGTGGATCCTAGGATCGTCAGTTTGCTTCAGGCAGCCCAGTGAACCTCACTCATAGTTTCGAAGCAGGGGCGTGTTCAGTTCTTGTGCTCGACGTGTGTTAAGAGGAAGCTTTTGTTTCCTTTTTGTTTCCCTGTTTGGTGTGTTAAGTGGCAGCAACTGTTTTGAGGGAAACGACTGTATTGTATATTTGATAACGAGGCAAAGTGCCTGTAAGTTAGATGGTGGAGAAGTGATTCTTTTTTATTTGCTATAACCATGTGTGGAGTGAAAGCGGAAATCGGAAATGGTAGTCAAAATGGGGCCAAGTCTGTAATGTGTGAGTTAATGGGTCATGACAGGTCAAGTGGCTTAGTGTTCGGAGTGCTGAATTAAGAATCACGTTTCATGACCAGCAACGAAAAACGGTTTTCAGAAGTGAAAATTTGGAATTTTTTCGTGGCTTTTGTACTCTATACTAGTGGTTTAATTTGAATACTATGCGGTATATACCTTAAAAATTGAACACCAGAACACGCTCAGGGTACATTTTCAAACTATTAAACGGTTTACCTTCAAGCATTACAGCCCATGCTGTCATTCATGAAACGTTCGGGCTACAGTTACAGGAAATTCTATCGAATGAAATGGATTTTCTATCTCGTTTCCTTTTTTAAAACTGACCACGCCAGAAGTAAACTATCGGGATGAGACTGGTAATTATCGATTGTCGGTGGACTTAGCGACCAAGCCATTGACATTAGTCCGGATCTCTCTGACCCCTTTGAAATTATAAGAGGATATACTTCGAGCAGAATTAAGTGAATAGGCCAGATCCATGAACTTAAGGACGAACATTTTACTGACGACCATATATCTATGCTAGTATTCGAACTGAAAGCCAGAAAGCAATACTCAGGTAACTGGGACCCTCGAATTGGACGGGAGAACTCCACACGAGAGACGACACGATAAGTAAAAGATGATCAAGAGAGTAGATTAGAACGACAGGAATTTTACGAATAGTATCCTAGTGTTATTGAAAGAACGCGCTCTAGACATGATAATGGCACAGCATATGAGGGGTAAGAACCATCAGTGCCGGTTCAACCAACCCAAGGGTACAGACAACACTATGTATAGACTGAACCTAGGACACCAGGACGATTTAGTTTTCACACGTCCTTAACCAGGATTAAAGACAGGTTGAACACTGCAGTGGTGACACTAGATAGCGGGACGCATGGTGGTATGGGGGATGAGGGCGGACTTACAGTTAGCATCTGCACCCCAGTATACATCTTTACTAGTGCTAAAGAATTATCCAAGAAACGTAGAACAAACACAGCGTGCTGCAGCGATCAGTGTACCGAGGCGTTGGGGGGGGGGGGGGGGGGAGGGTACCTTTTTCGCCGAAAACAGAGGACCCACAGGAGATAGGAAACCTGGCACGACAGGCAGCGAGAATTATAGATGGACCTGAGGAATGGCTGGATGCGTCGGAGAGTATGGATTTAGGAAACACCTCAACCACCGGGGTACAAGCGTCCGACACAGGTGATCCGTCCGCACCTGTGACCTTCAAGGTAAGTGACCGACCTAGATAGGGTCTTAGTGAACAATGGCGCGAAGGCCACCGGGGCAAGTGATATGACCCAGAACACTAGTGTTGAAAGTGTTACGGTTTTGGAAAGTGGACAAGTGTTCTTAACGGCCCCGCAGGTGAACTGCAAGGGAAGAGTCCGGGATGTGACACAGCGGAGTGCGACGAAACTGCTTTTAATTTAAGACCAGGCGCACAAAGGAAATTAGCTTCGGCCGTAGTTCCAGGATTAAAAAGCAAAACTAATTTAAAAAGGAAAACTCGAGTGAAGAGAAATCGAACATGTCCGAAACAAAAAAGAAATATGTACGGGCAGTCAGATATAAATAATGTTTGCTTACCTTTGGGGTTTACTGTTGACTATGTGTTTTGTTTTTTGGCTAACAAGTAATTTTCTTTCTTATTTTTGTGATACGATTAATATACCTAATCAGGGCGATGAGAGAAGTTAATTTTAATTTATGAGTCTCAGATTAATATGACAGTGATTATGCAAGTGGTTTTGTTTTGTTTGGGTTTTGTTATTAGATTTTATATTTAGTGTGAATGCCCCTTCCTCTGGGCTAACACGTATAGGTCACGTAAGCAGAACGATTAGACAGCACTGTTACCGCCTGGCGACGGTAAATATTCATGGCTTATCTACAAATATTACCAGTTTGAGAGCTTTGAAAGACTTTCTATACAGACAGGATATTCATGTATTATTTATGCAAGAAAATAGAATGTTAGATCAAGTTCATTTTCCGCATTATAATCTGATTCAGTCTAGCCCAGCAAATACTTGCCAGGGTAGATGTACAATTATTTTTATAAAACAAATGGGCGGCCCTGTGTCTCCAAAAATAACAAGGGCACAATTTAATAATTATAATTTTATGTAAGTATGTGGTAAAATGACAGGAGCTCTGGTTGATGAGCGTAATAGCTTTTTTGAAGAAGATTTAGCTGAAATTCTAAAGGAAAGTCAGACGTATTATTGTGGCAGGAGATTTTAATAATACTTTAAAAAAAAACACTAATCCAAACTACACAATTTGGTATCGACTAGTTTACAAAAGGTAGTCTTGACTTTCAACTTAGTCGACATTTGGTCGATTAAGAAGAACAATCTGCCAGGGTGGACGTTTATAACGTCACACTCCAGAAGCCGTATAGATCGGTTTTCAATCAGTAAGGAGTTGGTCGAGAAAGTAAACAAAGTTGAGCTAGTAGATACCTTCTTTACAGATCATATTGCAGTGATCTTATATTTAAATTTAGAGCTCTTACAGACCTTCAGAAGGTCCAACATTTGGCATATTAACACACAGATTTCTTAAACGAACGAGTATCAAGAACAGTTTCGTCAATTATGGGTGGATCTGTGTCATAATCACAAACGGAACCAGTCTCGTACGGACTTGTGGTATAAATATGCTAAGACTAAAATTAAAACCCTTTGCAATTTTTTCTAACTTGACAGAGCACGTGTTATTATCGGTTATTACAGGAATACCAGAATAAATATGTACAGGGTGACCTTACAGTGTTTTCTCAGATTAAAAACATAAAGCTACTATTTTAGGGCTCAAACGCATCAAAATGTAGAGGTGTTGATCCGATCCAAAAGTGATATAGATGACTCTTCTAAGGAACAGATATCACTGGATTTGATTAAATGAGAAAAGTTACGAGGGAAACTGAATCATATAGTACATTTACAAGATGATTCTGGAAAAACTCATAGTCATGAAGAGGTCCGTACTTCCCTGTATCAATATTACAGAGATCATTTCCAAATCCCCGTAGATACAGACCACACAACAACTCAGTGCCAGACACACCGGCAGCGGTACTCGAAAGTCTGGAGGCGTTGTTCGCCACAAAAGAAGTAGTCAAAGCGTTCGCGAAAAGAAAAAAAAATGTAAAGTCCTGGGGTAAATGGCATACCTTATGAAGTGTCTTAACAATTTCAAGATATTTTTGTAGAATTTCTGACACAAGTCTTTAATGAGATTCGCCAAGTAGAGTATATCCCCATTGATATGCTGTCCGGCTTGGTTATCCCCATCCCAAAGGTAGGAAAGAGCCAGAACATTAAAAAACTACGACCCATACAGTTACTTAACACAAATATGAGAATATTAAGTAGATGCCTAGCGAACCGGTTAGAGACTATTGGCCCTTTTTATACATCCGCAACAGTCTGGTATAGTACCGCATCTCCCTTTTTAACCTTAGCGAATATCCGCGATTATCGCCATAGTTTTTCAAATTATCCTCAGCCTAAGTATGTGGTCGCAAGCGTAGATTTCGCTGAAGCTTTTAATAAGATCAAGTTTGGATATCTAGATAAATTATTCGCCTTTTATAGGTTCCTTCCGCAAATAACTCGGATACTTAGTGCGTACTATCGCAGTAGGAAAATGGCGATTAAAATTCACCAACAGTGTACTCCAAGTTTTGTCATCAAAGGTGGGTCACTACCGCAAAGTGATGCGCTGTACCCACTGATATATTCCCTGGCGGTAGCTCTCCTGATTAACATGATCGATAAATGTATGACTTCAAATCCTCAGAGATATCTCAATTTAACGGTACAGTCCTCTGACCTTGTTCACACCGTCCCTGGCTGAAATTCCCATTATTCAACAAGAAACTGAACTGTACAAAGGAGCGTCTGGGGCCAAGGTAAATGTACCTAATAACAAAATATAAAGCTTAGCTCCTCAAGCTGATACCGAATATGCGGCATATTATAGGATAGAAGAGAAAGATAAAAATTCTCGGAATAGCTTGGCATAGAAATTACGACAGTATGATTAATACCACGTACCAACAAGTGTATCGAAAATGTGTTATCTGCTGAGCCATAATAAAACAAGACGTTTTAATTTGTTAGCTAGAAAGGATTTTGTGAAAACTTTTGTTCTCTACTGTATTTGGTACAGGGCCCAGATCTTCATACCACCCGATTTTTTTTTTAGAAAAGTGCAAACCCAGATTACTAATTTTTATGCCACCAGCAAGTGTTTAAGGTCGCTTATATGACCCTAGTATTACCTTTGAAGGAAGGCGGAATCAACCTGATGGATGTGAAACTGCAAGCTCAAAGCCTTTTACTGCAATGTACGGTACAGATTTTAACTACTTGGGAACATACGCTTAAGGGTACTTTTATCGAACATCTTATTCATGTATTTGATTTCCCTTCCCCTTCGCTTTTAACAATTACTATAGTATCGGAGGCGAGAAATATGTTTTGTGTAACTCAATTTTAATTGAACTGCCTATTTTTAGCAAGGAAAGAAACTGTCGATGATTGGTCTCTAAAACAAATATATGCATATTTAAGAAGAAGTAAGGGCCTAGGAACGCAAGTGCCTAAAAAAATACAGCAATTTCCACATGTAGACTGGCCACGAATCTTGCGCAATATTCATAAGGGCATAATTAATAAACACCAAAGAGCGCTCTATTATGCCCTAGTTCAAGACATTGTTTTAACAGAAGACAAGCGGCACAAAACAGGTATGCAGAATAGCAATCTATATACTGTATAAAACCAAATAGATAATTTAGAACATAAACTGCAAGACTGGAAAATGAATAGAAAGGTATGGCACAAATATGCCACTTTCATAGATCAAATGTGTGGGATAGCTAATAACGTGGTAACAGTGATTGTACCTTCCCGTACTTTAATTTTTATCCTCGTACCAAAAATAATGCAGTGATCTGCTTTTAAGATTTGGTTGAAGTATAGATGTATAAAGTCAGTATTCTGCAATAGGTTGCTTTTTGTTATCTTTCTCTTGCAATTAAATTTTGTAACTTAAGAGGACATACACCTCAATTGTACAACTTTCAAGATATCACAAGTACTAATATACCATAGCGTCAATGCAAGGAATAGGGATGTAGGCCCGTATCCAGATAACATGTAATTGTTAATAATCTCAGAAATAATATGATAAGTAAAAAATGGATGAAGAGATAAGGCGACGAGCTCCCAACGAGGAATGGAGAACGTACCTGGTTCGAACCCCACAGCAGCAGTTGGATAACTTGCTGTTGGAAAATTAACACCGTATACCATGATGATAGCAACGGATAAAATGAAACTAAATGTGTGTATACCAATAGACAGCATTAATGCTCTGTTTTGGCCAGTTAAACCAGTTTCTTCATCGTTTCTTCTCAACCATTATTCAACGTCGAATAAACCGTTGAACAGGCGAACAATTACGGGACATTTACAACGTTACGAGAACGTTTCGGTACTAAAATTTAATCCACGTATTTTCAACGTTTGTGTGCTAATGGGGAAGATAGTTCGGACCCTTGTGAAGAAAATTAATATCGGTCCCTTCTATGAGAAGTGACGTTAGACATGTGTGTGTGTATGTTTTGATTTCCTGCAAAAATGTGGATTTCTGCGTCGTCTGGGAGCCTCTACGGATAGAGAAATACAAAAATATATTTAGTCTGGGGCCTTTGAGAAGAGACTCTGGCGTGCGGAAGTTTTGGGGAACCTCCAGTTTCAGAAAATTTAGGACCTCATAAAAATCACCACTACAGCCTTGAATAATTTGGAATTTCAAGATTATTTTTCTTCTTTCTTTCTTTCTTTCTTTCTCTTTTCCTCTTTATATTATATTATTTTATTTATTTATTTACCTGTAAGGCCTCCACTTTATTTTGATGAGGGTCTTGGCTGCGATTGGTATAAGAAAAAGAGGACAGGGAAGTAAAACTATCGCAGTTTTTATTGCGAAAAGTTTGCTCATTGATTTGGGATTCCCACCAACATTCAACTGTAATTTCCTCGTGTCAACGAAGCTACACTGGTTGAGCTGTAGGTACTTCACATAGATTGCGTACGTAATTAGTATAGGGAGTAATTAGCATAGACTAAGGAAACAAGATATGCATTAGAAAAGGTCGCGTGGACACATGTGTTACCACAGCTGAACGTGTTGTTCACCAACACAATGTTTTAGCTGGAAGGGTTGATCTAGATGACGTTTTACGTGCAGTCCCTTTCTGAGAATTTCAAAACATCGAATTCATGTAAATTCCTAGAATGTTATATACCTACGAGAAAGTAATTACTATTGTTTGAGGTACCTTAATTAAAACATTGATTTTAAATGACGTAAATATTAAACGGCAGTCCGGATATTAAATGTTGCTGAGTTAAAGCACTTTCCTATATAGACAATACAATTGAACAACTTCAAAGTAAATTAGTTCGTTCCATTTGAAAACCCACCGGCGGTAAAATTGCGGATAATATTAGTTTCTTATAATGTTTAATTGAGTTGGCAATTAGACATTATAGAGGATGACTAATTACTAATTTCTTGGAGAATGAACTTCTAAGGAAAACGTTCCTATCTTTAACATTGCTGCGAAGAAGGGAATTTACCAGATTATTCGGTTAAGAACAGCTGCACAATAAAGAGCAGTCAAGTATGTGTCTATGCTGTATAAAACTAATTTTCACCGAAAAGTGGACTTAGAACACTCTTCCTCTATGGTGCGCAATTGCCTATTTCTCCTTGCTATTGAAGATTGCTGTCAATGTTTCTCTTTCCTTCGGTCAAAAAGAATGTCTTGACTTTCTCCATAATTTTATAACTAAATAAAATACTTTTCTCTGCTTGTCATCTTCTGTGTAAGCAAGTTTTCCATACTTTAGAGAACGATGTTAGATTACTTAACGGTAGGTGACACTGTAGTTTAGTAACATCCTTATCCCTGATGAGAACAAGAGGAACTCATTGCATCTAGCTAGATCATGCTGCACATTAAAATTAATCATCGTTTGTTTGTTTGTTCTGTAACCCATTTTACTGATCACCAACAAATTTAGCATGAATACTCTTCAAACACGACTGAGAGTGTTCGCGGTCACAAAGCACTCCAGTTTTCAGTGTTGCCACCTTGTACAATTCATTTTTCTACAAAAGCTTTTTATACCATTCAATGAATCTGCACCAAATTTAGCAAAAATATACCCTGATACTCTATAAACACGACTGCGGTGATCTCTAGAGCCAAAACACTCTAGTTCTCAGTGTTGCCATCATATAAAATTTATTATTTGGCATTCAGTAATGATTCATTAGTAATTATTGAAACAGAATGTAAAAATGCACTATCCTCATACACCAAAGAACACTCAAACGATTCTAAAGGAATTATCTATGTACGTGACAAATTATCAAATGATTTAAAACTATAGAATTTAAAATTGGAATTCTCGAAAATATTGACTCTGTCGAAAGTTGACTAAAAGATGCCTACGTTTAACCTATGTCAGAACACCGATACCTGAAGCTATGTAGGGTTATTTTACATTGATTTCACTTACTTAATTGGTAGGTTTAAAATTGCATTTGTTGTTTGCTGTATCAGAATCGTATATATATATATATATATATATATATATATATATATATAATCATAT
>JAGDQP010007104.1:0-37198 GCA_022664845.1 Lepisma saccharinum
TATAGATGCACTACAAAGCAACACCGATGTCTTAGTAGAAGCGTGCGATGAGATAGGTCTACAGGTAAACATAGATAAAACAAAATACATGGTAACAAGCCGAAGCACAGGGAATGAAGGAATTAAAAACAAGAATTAGGGATGAGGTCATAGAGAAAGTAAACAAATTTAAATACTTGGGAGCATACGTAACAAGCAAAAATGAGGTCACTGAAGAAATAAAAAGTCGCTTAGTATCGGGGAACGCATGTTTCTACTCAGTCCAAAAACTTCTAGCATCGCGATTAATATCAAGGAAATTGAAATTAAAAATATACAGAACGGTTATTCTGCCGGTAATTCTCTACGGTTGCGAAAGTTGGAGTACGACCCTAGCAGATGAACATAAATTACGTGTATTTGAAAATAAGGTTTTGAGAAAGATATATGGGCCAAAACGGGACGAGATGACTGGAGAGTGGAGGAGACTGCATAATGAAGAACTCCACGGACTGTACGATTCACCAGATGTTGTAAAAATAATGAAATCGAGACGACTAAGGTGGGCAGGGCATGTAGCTCGGATGGGGGAAAAACGAAGATTATATTCAATCCTGGTTGGAAGGCCCGATGGAAAGAGGCCATTGGGAAGACCGAGACGTCGTTGGGAGGACAATATTAGAAGAGATCTTCGAGAAGTAGGTGTTCGTGATGAAAACTGGCTTGATACTGCCCAGGATAGAATCCAATGGCGAACGTTTGTTACTGCGGCGATGAACTTGCGAGTTCCATAAGCCATAGAGTTAGTTAGTTAGTTAATGAGAATGGTTGATATCTCATTTCTAAGAAAATTGTTTCTCGATGCACAGATAAGAATTTTTATTTCAGTTTAAAGAAAAACAACGTATTTTACTGTGTAACTAGCTTAAGCTATAATAATCAGACAAATAACGTTAACCATTGTTCTTTCCAGGTTTTCCCTCAATCACACCATGCAAATGCTGGAATAGTACTTAGAAACCATCCACTGTGCGACTACCTTCCAATATCCTTTCCCCTATATTATCCAGGCCTAAACCTGAGATGCCTAAAGGTCAGAAATATAAAAAAAAATATATAAATTAATAAATAAAATAAAATATCAGATGTATTCACCCGAACAACATTTTGTATCATACTTCAATATAACAATTCTTTAACGATGGAATTAAGAAATTCATAATATGATATTTGTAGTTCATATTCATCTTTCAGAAGAGCGGAATTCCGCTCCAATTCAGCGGAATATTTCATCTTACGAGAGCAGAAAAAAGGACCACTCATTTAGAGAGGATTTTCATCGAAGAAAGAATCAGAATTTCCGCTCGAAAAAAAAGTCTGTGGTAGCTATTTTTAATGGGAATGTAATCTTTCTTTTTAGATGAATTTCTCTGTATTGAGATGAAATGCTCACTTTTGGATCGTGAAATCGACAGAATAAAATGTTGAAAATGTACACGGAAGTAAAAGGGAGCATTTATTAATAAGTACTAAGAAAGAAAAGTAAGATTCTTATGCACGAGAAAGACGAAGAACAACACGACCTCGGTGAGAATTGAACTTGCTGCCTTCTGGCCAAAGATCCAACGCTTTTCCCTCCTAAGTTAGCCGAGCACTTGCAAGAGAACGCCTTCGAAGGGTCTTTCGTTGTCAGGTACTTGAAAACAAAGATTTCTTGTATCGTACTCCTAATGCCTTCTGGGAAAATTGCTGTCACTGATGAAAGAAATCAGGTCTTCTATTGGCATTTTTAACTAAAATTAATTAACATCAGAGTAGGGCTTTGTCTTTCGATAAGCTTCAAGGTAACCAATGGCGGAAAACAAACTTGGTTAGTACCCATGATACACTGAGAACAAATCTTTAAAATATTAGAAATTGTTCTTTCAAGTTTGAAGAATAAATCACATTTGCAAAGCATCGGGATTCCACCAATTTCAAAAGATGACATTTTCTATTCAAAGGGAGAGAGTTTCATTGTAAATCACTCTTATCCATTGAAATTCAATGATTTTCGATAAAATCATTTTCTCATCGAAGAAAGAGTGAATCTTGTCTGATTTACTGGGTTCAATATATAAGTGCGTAAGTTCTTTCTTGAACTTCAACGAGACATTATTTCAAAAACAACATAGAACCATCACATCTGAAATATAATCAGCTACTGAACGTTGTTTCAAAGTCACAGGGGCCAATAAATGGCCACGATCTGTTTCGTTTAAGGTTAATGTAAAGAAACGATCTCCAACAAAATATGGCAGCATTACCTCCATCGCTGCACGAAATTTCAACGCTGCTTCTACAAATTCAAGCCTAGAGAGAGTTCTAACTTTCAAGGAAGAAAGTTCATAACCAATTCAAGAGTTCGTTTAATGCCGATCTCCCCCCCCCCCACACACACACACACTGTTGAAAGAGTTTTATTGTTATAGGTTTTGACATTCACAACAGGAATCAAGCGATCTCAACAATGAAGAAAAACGAAAATAAAAAATAGGCATGGATCGAACTCTTGAATTGGTTTTGAACTTTCTTTCCAGAAAGTTAGAACTCTCTAGGCTTGAATTTTCAGGAGCAATATTGAAATTTCGTGCAACGATAAAAAAATACATTAGACATATACGGAGATAATGCTGCCATCTTTTCTTGGAGATCGTTGGTTTACATTAGCCTTTAAAATCAGACAGGGCATAATACCGGTCAAGCAATAGATTTTTATATGAACTCTTTCTGGAAATTTAAGATATCTGTATTTTCTTTTCGAATTAAATTTTTCTACCGAGATATTTGTTCTTGAAGATCATTGTCGATTGAAGCTCAAAATGTGTATCCTGTACTACTTTTGGCTAATCATATCTTAGCACCTATTTAATATAAAGAAGCCATTCTTTTTTGTATTATAGATATTTGTGTGTAGTTTGTGATGTCAAAAGATTGCTTCCATATCGTCTGTATGGGGTGTACAGAAATTCTGAAAACTTTCAAGAAAAATAGAAATTTCCAATGTTTCCTTCTTTTTTTTTACTATTTCCCGTAACAAAGTGTGTATTTCTTGTTTACAACTTTGACTAACCTTTGAAGGCACATAATGCAAGAAATAAAAAAATCCTTTAAAGAAATTGGGACTATTACCAGGAACACGTATCCAGAAGTTGGTTTCGGGGTGCGTGGGTCCGCGCTCTATCTGATTCTGAAATTTACGTAAAATCCATATAATTTTGCCAAAATTTCTATTTGGGGGGATCCGGACCCCCTGTGCGTACGTCCTGATTGTTACTTCTACTGTAACAACAGCGGCAAGTTAGTTGTTTTTGAACAGTTCGTCATATTTGGACAGCATTTTCTATAATAAATAAATTAATAAAATCAGTATAGCTGAGATACTTATGTGTTTTAAACGTTGGCCAAGTTTTACTATCGACCAGTCATTCGTTTAGAGTTTGTGGCACTGTTTTCTTAAAAATTTGATTATTTTGAAACGTCACGCATATTTGGGCGCGATTTTCTCAGCGAACACATTCTAAAAATAATTTTTCATTACAGGTGAAAATTGACCAGTTCATAACCAATTACGCATCGGTTAAGATTTTATTGCTACAAGTTTCTTGCAAATAATTGCGTTCGCGATATACTTTGGGAGCTACTAAACTTCACGGGAGAGGAGAGGAAAGGAATTATCGGTGATTGAAGCACCATCTCCCGTCAAGTTCAGACTTCAGAGCTCCCGAAGTGTCTCGCTAACGGAAGTATTTGCAGGAAACACTGTGATTTTTTCTTTTCGCTTAAAAAATGGCTACACTTTCGGATAGGTTTCTACATTAGTCACTTCGCCGATTGCCCCCAAAGGTTTGGAATGACCTTCAATCATAGACTAAATAATACAACAGACATAACCGGCCTACCTGTTTTCGTCTGCGCTAAGGAGCACGTGATTTTGAACTCTGCGCTAGATGACTCTGACGACTACTTTCAGTCGTTGCTTCTTTCCAGTAGTAGCCACGAGAGCCACCAAACGGCAGGGTACAAAATCAAGTGCTCTTAAGCGAAAACCCATTAATTTTAGCGCAGATGAAAATAGGTAAGCGGTGTAAGTCTACATTATTATTTAGTCTATGCTTCAATGTGACGGGGGCGATGGAAAAGGAGGTAATTTGCAACGGTTTGTACAATTCCTGTTAACAAATCTGTAAAACAATGAGGGACATCATCTGATTCAACTAAATACATCAAAGTAATTCATGTAGCTCGTTTGCATAGCTCTACGCAAACAAATAATATACATTGCTATTAGGTTTTCAGTATTTAAGTCATTCTATATTACATATTCTCAGCTGGATACATTACTGTTACACACCGTGTTGAGTTTCATCTGTAATTAACGTCTCCCAAAATGGTTTGCGAGGTTTCTATAGGCGTCTAACAATAGATGTTAATGCGCGTGAATATGTCTGTTGTTAGTGATGCATACTCTCAAACTCACAAGCAGGTCTAATGAGATAACAGTACATAATCTGAACCAATTCATTTGATATATCGTGTTTATATAATGTTTACTACGCACTAAACAGCTATTGTACAGGGTGATTTTCTTAAAGCTCATGAATTTCATTTGGTTCTAGAATTTGTAGAATTTGTAAATTAAGTCCGATTTTTATGCGGTTTGTGGCAAATGAACAAAGAAGGATGGGAGATTTATGGGACTATGTCTACCGGTTTAAATTCATCCCGGGTAATATCGCCTACGTCTCAACAAAAACAGCAAATATTCAGCAGTGTACCTCATGAATTTGATGCGGCGCGGATGTTTGAGTTTCCTCCTGTAGGTGGCAACCTCGTCAAGGTCAACAAGAATCAGGAAATTGGGCCGTTGTATTGTATTGTTAATTGTTGTGCTGTAAAGTTGTGAGTACAGTTCTGTGCTATAGCGTTATTGTGATCAGTGAGAATGGGGTACTCTTTACAGGAACGCGTGTTTATCGTTAAAAGATTTTGGAAAACGGATTCTGTTGTTGCAACGCAAAGGCCATTTAGAAACAAATTTGCCTTACGTTCTGCCCCACATAGGAACACAATATTGTCGCTAGTGAAGAAATTAGAAGAAACAGGATTGCTTCTGAGTGAGACGGAATCATCGCCCCCCGCGGGCGGGTGTTGTGGAAGAAGTCCGTGCTCGACTCCTGAGATCGCCCACGAAACCACTCCGTCGTTTGTCACAAGAAACCGGATATAGCTATTCAACATGTACAAGGAAGCGAAAACCACCTGGGTTTTTGAGCTTTTTGTTAGTATATTATAAATACAACTGAGGTGATCACATTGAAAGTGATTTTTAAGAGATTTTGGACTTTCTTTGGGCGAATTAGATGCTTTCACATTAAGGTATACAACAACATTCAACATAATAATTAAGTCTAGACCTAGAATGTAGGAATTAGAATGAAATATGGTCATTGCTCTCAAATTTTATTATTGCTTTTTGTTTTGCAATATTTTCTAAAATATAAAATAGCATATTTTACTTCAAATATAAACATAATCCGTACATTAATCTATTCTATAATTATCTCAAACTAAGATAAGTTATTTTCGTTCATTCATTCAGTGCTTTCAGAATTTTTGGTCTTAGGAAAGACTTAATTATTATGTTGAATGTTGTTGTATACCTTAATGTGAAAGAATCTAATTCGCCCAAAGAAAGTCCAAAATCTCTTAAAAATCACTTTCAATGTGATCACCTTAGTTGTATTAATAATATACTAACAAAAAGCTCAAAAACCCAGGTGGGTTTTAACGTGGGTTTCTTCAGGTGGGTCCAACCCGAAAAAAAACGGCTGGGCCCACTTGGGCAAACCCTGGTCCCAGGTGACACAAGTTTAAGTCGAAATAGGTACTTTTAAAAACATGCAATAATTTTTCGAGCTACGTCTCGATTGAGGCAATTTCCAACTTTATTTTCTTTTTAATTAAAAACTATAGAAAAGTCAAAAGGTCAATGTTCAATAAATTCTCTTGAGGACAGTTCATTTCCCATATTTTTATAAAGAAAGAAAAGAATGAACAATTCAAAGCCAAGTGAAACACACACACACATAGAGAGAGAGAGAGAGAGAGAGAGAGAGAAAGAGAGAGAGAATGGCAATGTGCACATCTCCTTAGTTATATACCCAGGGGGAACAATTATAAATAACTGGATTGTTTTCATTAGCAGGCTATTTATCAATATTCTTCAGAATAAATATTTTGAATTTTTCCTCATAGGTACCTTGTAAGCTTCTGTTTCCAACTATTATTAACGTCCTGAATGAATTTAAGTATACAGAGTTACTCGTATGCTCCTCCAACATTTCCAAATTGGAACAATAACCAAGACACAGTAGAAAATACGGTATCAACACTACAAGTTTGTGTCGTCCCTTACTCGTGCAGGTTACAGATAAATTTCCAGATTGATTGAGAAACCTATAATATTGGCAAGACTGTTTCAAGGACGAATTTCCACGTGTTATCCTGTCTAGCATTCGCCAGCATACGTCTAATGGATCGTCATACAGCTACGCGTGGGCCGCTTTCCAAAATTCCATTGTCATTTGTGCAGTATCTTCAAAAATGTGGAAACTCTCTCTCTCACGCAGCATAGGTACAAAGGTCACAGTCACATTAGATATTCTAATTATCAGCTAAAAATAAACAATGTGAAAATCTGAGACACTTCATCTTATACACGTTTACATGTATTATCGGGGCCGCTTTCAAGTATTTCATTACTGATAGTCATTTGTCTAATATCCTAAAAAATATGAAACTAACACACTTGCTGTACTTCGTCGTCGTGCTTCTCAAACTATGCTCGGACTGGCCCGGCTATATGATAGACGCATTATCTTCCTTGCGCGTCCTTGTTTGGATACGAACTTTGGAGCACTGGATACATTTGATCACATAGAAAGTCTAGGTATTCGCTCGCGATAACACAACCCGTCACGGTGACGATAGATCCATTGAAATCACCGCTCAAACCAAAGTACGTATAAGAGAAACTGGGACTGACCGTGTGGCTCACACCATCAAGGAGCAATCATGCTTGAAGATGGTTTGGACTGTACGCTTCTTTCGATTTCAGCACACATAAACACGACCATTTATTGAGAATAAGGCACACGGTGGTCCATCTGAAAATGTCACCCTTTTCCAGTACTGAGGTATCCAAGTTTTATGCTCTTTATACCAGTTCTTCCAGAGTTTGGCGTTGGTATCCGAAATTAACGGTTTGGTAATTATCACTCGAAAGCGAATATTGTGCAGTTCTCGGCAAATACTTTCTAGAAGAAACAGGCTCGGCGTAGTGGGAATTTACTTGCTGCTGTCACTTCTGACGCGTCGGTTCGCCACAATTCGCTTTAACATTCGGTGGACCCTTCGCTCATCTTCGCTTTCGTCCACTATTTTTTTAGCCGATGTTGTCTTGTCATATTTTCTATACGCAGTCATGACCTCTGAGACGATGACACTGTGTACCCTCTTATACCTTGTTTACATTATTAACATCTTACCATGGTTAATATTAACCAAAATCATTTTAGAAATGTAAACGGTAGTTACCGTTAACGCGGGTTTCAAATTTAACCAGCGACAACTTACGACGGTTATCTTCTTACGTTAGTTATCTAAACGCAAGATGGCCGTTAAGCGCAGCTCACTTCGTGAGTTTATTTCTTTCTTTATCGAAATATATAGTATCCTAGTGGTGCGTAACAGTTCTAAAGTGTAAAAGAATGATGGCAGAACTAATCTACAAAATGTTACGCTACAATCAATTCATTTGTGTTCAGTATTTTATAATTTAAACCTCTACCGTGTGACCTTAGAGTATGGAAAATGTAGATTCCTTACTCTAAGCGTGTAACCTGTTTCTTTACTGATAATGACAGTACAAGCACGATAACAAAGTTCCGTAGTCTAAACGTAAGTCCTTTCAACCATGATTTTTACCATCGTAACAATCTTAGTAATGTAAACAAGGCATTACGAATGCCCCTGCTAACTTGTCACCTACAATTTGGCCAAGTTGAACGTCTGTCAGGTCCACTAGCACTTTACCGTATGTGTGAATGACTTGTTGCTGGTACAGCGAGACCCTGACATACTATCTGCCGGGACACAACGGGAGGTACAACCCGTGTAACGTATTTCCAAGCTAGAAAAAACACTTCCAGTTGTCTACAAACACTCCAGAACTGTTGGTATTTTCTTGTACCTGCAGCTTGTTCGTGTCGAAGAGTTTCCTTAGTTGGTGACGTGCTGCTTCTGGAGTGTGTATTGTACGGAAATCCCAGAGGGAGTTACGAATAACCTTATACATTTAATTTCCTTTCTGTATTGTTCATACTAACTGCTATTAAATGTACACACCTCATGATCGCCCTGTAGCAGAAAATTACTTGCAACCAATGTTTATTCAAGTTCATTATCACTTCAAGTTGAAACCACGAAAGCGTGATAAAGCCGAATGAAGAAACATCTCTCTTGTCTACGTACTGCCAATTGTTCTGCCATGTGTTGAAATCCATCAACAACTAAACTAAGTAAATACGCAACAGTAAAACCCACAAAATGCCTTCCAACAAATCTGTTTGAGAGTCTATTGTTTTCATCAAAGGCAATATTTCCACCTTTCTCCATCCACTCAACGCTCCACAAAACCACAATTTCCACACGACAACACAAGTGATGCCATCTAGCAACGAGAAAATTAGTTCTGTTAGTTTGGTTCAGCAATATAGCAAACACTTTCTCTACCCCCCACTCAATCCATATTGGAGAAGCTGCGAAACCGAAACTCCAGCGGCGAATTGTTCCCTCACAAAACTTAAGTTAGTTTTAGACCAGGTTGTTGTAATGATATTGGAAGCTTGTAGGAGCTTCTCATTCGTTGAATGTGCCTTTCGAAATTTAATGGGGAAATTATTCATGTCACAAAGAGCACGGATAAAAAATAATAACCGAGAGAGAGAAAATCGAAATATATAGGTTTAATGAAAAAAACTTTTCTAAAAACCTTCCAAAATGAACTATCAACTGTGGTTCAACTCTCACACGCTACAGCAAAAACACACTTCTATGTAATTAACAAATGACATATCTTCATAATGACTGATTCATTATATTTTTAATTAAAGGGAAACTCGACTTGAGACTTATGATTATGTTGCAGGACCCATTGCTAGAATTGAATTTCAACGAGACATGTTAGGAGCCGCTTTTCCTGACTACGTTCTAACACCGTATTTTTTTTAGTGCAAATTATCTGTATATGAACATAATGCTCTATCAGGACATGTAGCTGCTTTAGAGATTTTACAGAAAGAAATCTGCTTCTCAATTTGCATTCCAAAACTGTCCTCAGTGGTTCGTTAATATTTAAGTCGGGTGATTGAGTTGGCCAGAAAAGTCCTTTAAAATATGCTTTATATGCTGGTGTACAGCACATATTAACACAAAATGTGAAATTTTATGTCTACGGAAAAACAGGTATCAAAGTTGATTGGTTTCTGTAATACGTACACACTTTGATTCACAATTACAAACCATTTTTAGACAAACAGAATATCAGCCATAGGAATTACAAAAAATGTATACGAATCAAGGGGGCCCGTGTGGACTCAAGTTCTCTCGAGTCGACTTCAAACTGTCGATTACAATGTACAGACCGAGCTGCTGTAGCTCAGTGGCAGAGCATTGCCGTAGCATTAGGGAGGACGTGGGTTCGATCCCAGTGGCCGACCATCCTTTTTTGAGTTTTTTTTTTTCAGAGTTTTTCCTCAGTCACACCAGGCAAATTCCGGGAGGCCTTGGCCGACACCTTCCCGAATCCTTTCCCCTCCCCTATCTTGGTCTGAGCCTTTTAGATGCTTAAAGGCCATAAATAAAGTTTATTCCTAGAAATGTAAAGAGATGTACAATTCTTGTAACCCTAGATTCACAGAAAATGAACGATGAAATATTTTCTCAAGTCGAAAGGATTTAAGAATGTGCAACAATAAATCAAGTTACGTAGCAATATGATCAAATAAATTGTTGGTTTTTAAATCTACATCGAATATAGATTCAATCTTCTGACATTCTCTAACATTTTAACCTTCCCTCATCGGGTATTTTCTATAAATCGGAGTGTACATCATAAGTGCACCTTTTGCACAGATCGAATGAGTTATGAACACTTTTGTGCACTTTAATATAAAAAAAAGATGCATACTTTTAAAAAAAATAAGGGCGTATTAGTAAGGAGCCTAGCCAAGACTTTTCAAAAAGTTGGTCAGAGCCGGGGTAGAACTCAGGTCGCATATTTAACACTTCTTGTACACAAAACTAAAAATCTAAGATGTGAGAAAATGTGTATGTGTTGTTGTTGTTTTGTTTCTTCTTACAGTATACAAGGCGTTAATATACAAGCGCGTCTTTAAAATGATGTCCGAAACTTAAGGTGATTAATTCACATCATAAGAAAAAAAAAGTTCGTTTGAAAAAATTTCCAGACATGCGTAATTTCGGAGCTACAGGAACTCCAAGTTAAGGCGGCATAGTTATAAATAACGTCACATCTCGACAGGTAATGACGTAAGCCGTGTCGGCTTAGCAAATCACGATGTAGTACCCAATACACCGACTGAAGCTTACTTGCCTCTGCGCCACTTTCTCAATCATAAACATTGCTTAAATAGATGTATCGGGTACTGCTACGACTGTGATTTCCTAGACGACGACACTTACTTCATTATATGTGAGATATTACGTCATTTGTGTCGATGCCGCTGTAACTTTGAGCTCCTGAAACTCCGAAACTATGCATGTCTGGAAATTTCTTAAGATTAACTTGTCTTGATCTGAAGAACCACCAAGCAAAGTGTGGGGCATTCCTGTATATATATCCAATGAAAGGCAATGGAAAACCCCCATCGGTTACCATACACTGAGATCTTTTGCTGATAAAGACTCTAGACAGAACAAGATAGTCATTTACAAGAAAACAATGAACAATAAAAAAAAATCGGAACTCATTAAATTTTTTTTTTCTAAAAACAGAAAAACTAATTTGCAAGAGAAATCAGCGTAATTGAAAGAAATATAATTTGCTTATTAAAATGAAACTTTCTTTTAAAAATGCTTTCCTTCAAAATGTCTTGGGATGAATAAAAAATTGTCTTTTTTAAAAAAAAGCTTTTCCATAAACTCTCGTCGCAAATTAGTCTCCATCTATTTCATCTTTTCAACATCTGAATTCACAAAGAAAAATAAAGTAAGTTTATCTTCGTTTCGCAAATGAGGATTTCCCCTCTTTCTCTGAGAGGCTTGGAGGCAATTGGACTATTTCATTGGAAAAGTCTTGCCGTGTACGAGTTTAAAAGCAAGGCTTGGTCAGGAGGAAAATATTGGACCAATTTCAAGAAAGAAGTTAAAATAAATATTAGACATATAAAAAAGAAGGGAATATATATTCAGAGGGAAAAATGAAGCTGCAGACATTTTTCTATTTTCTTTATTTGAATCCTCATTCAAGTCTATTTCTCATTTGGTTCGTTTTAGAATTTGTAAAAGAACTGTCTGTAGTGGGGTCTGCAGCGAAATTTCGTCTCAAATTTCGGACGTGTTTCCAAATTGTGTTCCGCAGATGCGCTATCGATTTCGTATTCCGATTATTTCCAAGTCTCAGGGTGCATTTCTCTCAATTCCGGGAAAGTTTGAATTTCCAAATGTCGAATACGTTGAGAGATTGTCCAAAATGTCGAATACGTTGGGATTGTCCAAAAATGTCGAATACGTTGGGATTGTCCAAAAATGTCGGATACGTTGGGATTGTCCAAAATGTCGAATACGTTGGGATTGTCCAAAAATGTCGGGATTGTCCAAAATGTCGAATACGTTGGGATTGTCCAAAAATGTCGAATACGTTGGGATTGTCCAAAAATGTCGAATACGTTGGGATTGTCCAAAAATGTCGAATACGTTGGGATTGTCCAAAATGTCGAATACGTTGGGATTGTCCAAAAATGTCGGGATTGTCCAAAAATGTCGAATACGTTGGGATTGTCCAAAATGTCGAATACGTTGGGATTGTCCAAAAATGTCGAATACGTTGGGATTGTCCAAAATATCGAAACATTTGCGATTGTCGAAAATGTCGATAAATTTGCAACTGTCCAAAATGTTGCCTCCATGGCTATGGAGTCTTCTGTTATAGCTAATTGTGCGCCGTGCTCTGCACAATTAAAAAACAAATACAAGTTGAGACACAAATTTTGGCATAAACTCGTCACGTTTGAGGAATTATTCTTCTGGAGGATTAAATGGAGAAGGTAACGACCCAAGCCTTAAGTGATATACTATCATAGTATTTGCCTGGGTCAACAGGAAAATCTGGTAAAACTTTAGTCTCGAATTTACGCAGAAATGCTCGAACCTACACAGCTTTTCGCTGCTGATCTCTCCGCTACGTGCACCAAAAATAATTTCGGATACCTTATTAAAGGAAAAAACAATGAATTAGTTACTTCATGCAAAAGTGACTTAATTTACGGCTAATCTTAAGAAGGAAAGTTAATTCATGAAAAGTTGTGTGTCTCAGTAGACAAAGACCAAGACAGTGCTCCCAGAGAGTTTTTTTGACCCAGACTCCCGCAAACGGTCACGGACTAGCTTTGGGACAGGGCAGTTACGTAGTTTCTAATCTTGCTGATGGCTATCCTGACAGGTTTAGCAGGATTTTTTATGATTGTACCTACACTAAGGGACCTACGAAGTCTGTGTTGTCTTCTTTATATCTTTCCCCGGAACTGTGATCGCCCAGATGCATTATCTGATAGGTGAAATTGCCGGCCGGGTGGCCGTGCGGTCTGCTTTTAATGGAACCGAAAAGCATTCTGGTCAGTTTCTTACCTATACACACTATGGTCAAGGGAAGTTACACTGTCCCGTTTTATCCAACTTTCCCATATGTGTGTTACAATTTCGGTATTTTTTTAAAAATGCAATAGCTTTAATAAAAGGGACGTTCTGACTACCCGACGCCTCCACCATGTCATAGTTACACTATTGTAAATGGTCTAACCCTGATTCTCACTTGTCCAATTTATTATATTTATTATCTTTGATTCTGGGTTTCATTTCGGTTGACATTACCGTCCTAACACAGGCGTGAGCTTCTGAGGACTGAACCAATAGTTTTTGTTCAAACAGGTTCCAAAACAGGAGCTGAAACAGGTCACCAAAAATAACTCAGCTTCAGCTCTGTCCCAAACTACTTCGTTTAATGGACGCCTATGGGAATTGAACTCGTGATCAATTGCATGGAAAACTAGAATGTGACATCATTCAACCGATGTCTCTTGTTTCAAAAAGCAAAGTGCTGAAGCCTAATAAGTTAGTCAGAAGTAAAGTAACAAAAAATCGAAATATCATGATTCATCAAAATCACTTCAATAGAACCATGCGAAACAACTTACAGAAATCACGAAAGAAAAACTAAATCTGCGTTCATGATCTATGTAACTAAAATCTCTATCCCGCACCAACAGGAGGGGAAATCAGCTAGTAATAATAAAATCGATTAATATAACTTCAAACAATTTAAAAATTACACTAATTTCAATAAGTAAGCTCAATGTATTTAAATTATAGCAGTCAGGAAGGTCGACCGCTGGGATTGGACCCACGACCTTCCAAATGCTAACCCAACGCTCTACCACTGAGCCACGGTCGCTCGGTAGCAATATTTTCTTTTGATGTAGGTTCGTATACAATGAAAAACGGAGTGTAACAATGTAAGTTTATACACACAAAATTAATCCACTGACTGTCCGTTTACATGTATGGAACTTATTACAATAATATTGCTAAATTATAATCTCTTTTTTTTCTATCGGATTACTTACTTATTGTTTTTGTACAAAAAGAAGCAAAATTATTTTATAGTTTTTGCATACAAAAAATGTCCAAAAAAATCTTGAAAATTTGGCACACAAAAAATCATCAATCTACTCGAAAAATCCCTCTTCCGGATCATTTACGTTTAAAAAAAAATCCCACAAAATAGGATTTGAACCACGAATTAGCAACACTGGCTTACGCTAAACATTAATCAGAATTTCAATGGAATACAAAAAACAAAAACGTTAAATTAATGCTCTTTTAATTTGCTTTGTTACATCATCCGTTGACAAATTTGAAAAAAACCAACAATTTGCTTCCAAATAAAGCCTTTATGTTTGTCAACGCAACCTTGTTTCAATTACCATCATTCATCAATGAAATAATGCCTGTCATGGATACATTAAATCACCATGGAAACATCTAACGCTCAATTACATATATTAAAACTAAACGTGAATTACATAACTCATTTCTTTGTTATATTATGTAACATTCAGTCTTCAGTGAATATTGGAAAGTTTTTTTTTTAATATAACTAAAAAAAGATTTCCTCCTGTTTTACTGCTACTAAAAATGTAAATGAAAATTTAGAATTCAGGTATCACTCATACATTTGACGCTCAGAGTAATGCTGCTAAAATTCTAGTAACTCCATATTCAAACTACGTTTTGTTATTAAAACGATGAGTTCAAAACTAAATGTTACGTCGAATCAGTCCTCAGACACGAAATCATAATTCGAATGACTTTTCAGACACGAAATCATAATTCGAATGACTTTTCAGACACGAAATCATAATTCGAATGACTTTTCAGACACGAAATCATAATTCGAATGACTTTTCAGACACGAAATCATAATTCGAATGACTTTTCAGACACGAAATCATAATTCGAATGACTTTTCAGACACGAAATCATAATTCGAATGACTTTTCAGACACGAAATCATAATTCGAATGACTTTTCAGACACGAAATCATAATTCGAATGACTCCTCAAAACATGGCTCCTAAGAGGTGAAATCAAATCAAATGATTCCACACGTGTATTGATAATTCAAACGACTCCTCAATGCACCAATTTATAGCTTCAATAAGGCCTCGGGACATCATTAAATCATGGTTCGAATGACTCCTCAGATATTAACAAGATGATTCGAGTGACTCCTCTCTCTTTTATTTGCTAACCATCAAAAGTTGAAAGTTCGAAGTGTGTGTGCTTTAGAATTTGGGGGTGATTCCACCACTTCCACCATTGGCGAAATCTTGGTTCAAAACTTCACATTCTTTTCAGGTGTGCAAAAAAAATGTCCACTTTTTTAAAGCTCTGAAATAGAATATATTTATTCAATATAATCATTTAGTCCGCCACTTAAAAAAAAAAACTCACACGTTTAGTAACACTCCGAATCAATTAAAGACTACCCTTTAAAAATCTGGCCAATAATTAACTGTACCTAAAAATTGCCTTCTCTAATATAAAAGGAAATAAATGTCTCTCGAAATGTTTTGCAGGTTGACATCAACAATATTGGGGAGAGAGATTAATCTCAACTTTTACATTCTTTTTTATTTTCTTTCAGTTTTAACTTCTGAGGTTTTCCTTTGACGCACGTATTGCAGATGAATTTCAAAGAGCTGAAAGATGAGGACAAAATCTTCTTCTAGCTCTGATCTTAATTAACATCCAATCCTCCAATGTTTTAATTAATTTCTTAAAAATAAAAAACGTTGGAGGGATAAAACTATATAAAGACACGACAGAGAAAGAGATATTTAAATACTGCAAATCAAAAGGTTTCCATTTTAATTTTCTAAACAGAAATCTGATTTCCCCGTGGTTATACAAGACGACAGATAAACTCCAAGGTAAATGATTAAAGGGAAACTATTATTTGAGTTGTGCTCATGAGGTAATATTTTTATTAATAAAAAAATAATTTTAAAAACTTTTTAAAGACATACTTTTCTTAAACAATTCGTAGTAAAAAGTAAAAAAAAATTTTTTTGTTTATGCATGACTAACAAGAAAAGCATATACAGTCACGCTCTCATATACAGTCACTTTATAAATTCACCCCATGTTCTTTTTTTTAAGTCATACACACGCAAAATTATTGTTTACTTTTTTGTACAAATTGTTTAAGAAAAGTATGTCTTTAAAAAGGTTTTATTATTTTATTTATTTATAGTTATTTTGGTGTTCGGATACTTTTTCTCGAGCTAATGTATTCTGACCCAAATCTAAATTGTTCTGCAATCAGACAAACCCAACATCGTTACGGGCTAGTATTATTTATTTTAGAATAAAAAGTCCAAATTAAAAAAACAACAAAAGAAAAACACATGCTCTTAAAATATATAAATATATGAAAGCAACAATGGAATATTATATTGTTATCCGACTTACGTCACCGTGCAAAATTTCATCATTCTATGACGACGGGAAATAAGTTAAATTAACGTTGCAAAATCTGAGGACACCACGAATATTGTGAACTAAAGAAAAGAATGTAATCATAAGAGTGAAGAATACAAAGAGAGTAAGGGTCAGTTCTACAATCGACAGCTACGCTTCTGGTCTGGGCTAAGTTGAGGCCAAGCCATATTTTGGCCAATGAAAGTACGCAAAATGTGACTTGGCCTCAACGTAGCCCTGACCAGAAGCGTAGCTGTCGATTGTAGAACTGACCCTAAGTCCTTCCACTGACGAAATTTGCTCCCACGCGGAAAAACAAAATCCATGAAACTTTATTACATGAAATTCATATAATTAGTCCTCGACTGTCACCTTGTAATTAAGATATCTTAAGTTTGATTCCTGGTAGAGACACAGTAAGCATACTGATTTAGATCTACTTTAAAATGTATAACTTAGCCTCCGTAGTCAAGTCAGTAACGTCGCAGACTTCGGATTCACAATGTGGATGCAGACAGCTTAGAGTCCCGCTGACGACCAACCATCCTCACTGAGGTTTTACAGGATTTTCTTTATTTTAATCCGGTGAATGCCAGCTGGTTATTTTTGCCAATGGTCTAAGAAAATAAGATTCACCTGGCGCGAGACAAGTAATACGAATATTAATGAACTTACAAGAATCATTATACTTTTGGCTTTACAATAGCTTAACCTTTAAAGGCCAAATAGCCAATATATTAGGCATAGCTTTAACACGCCAACAACCGTTGAAGAAGAAACTGGTACCACACAGGCCTTAGTCTTATTTCAGACCACCATTATGATATTTATTGGTATATTTGTTAGCGACGCTCAACATGGTTAGTTGTTTGGCCTTCTCCAGGAAAACCTTTATCATTTTTTTAAGCATTTAGTACGATCTGAACCAGGGTTGAATAGAGTCAATCGGCTCAAGTTTTGGACCAACTCAATGCTTAGGATCCAGTTTAACCCGGTGTCCCGGAGGATAAAGCAGAATTTTTCTTTCTGGAGGGACCGCGAACGAGGCCCCTCCGAGTACGAAAAATACCACGTCCAAAAAATTAACGGAAGCCCATGAAGGGTCTTGGTCTCCCTCGCAGTTAGCCTCCAATCCTCTCGGTTCATTGCCCTCCGTCTCCATCTTCTGATCCCTAGGTTCCTCAAGTCCTCCTCAATCCATATTTTCCTTGGTCTTCCTTTGTTTCTTTTCCCACCTTTTTAGACACTCTGCTATCTGTGACCCTCCATACATGCCCCAACCATCTTATTCGTCCATTATTTCAGCTACGATGTTCGGATTAAGATATAGTTCTTGATACTTCTGTATTCGTTCTCATCCTCCACATTTCATTTTCTGTTACTCCTACAAAGATCCTTCTTAGAATCTTCCTTTACCATCTTCTTACAAGAGAAGTATCTTGGTTCGAACAGGCGTATATGTATCTGTACCCCGATGATGATAATGCCTGTAAAGCAGTTCGACTGGGTAAGGCTTCGTTTGTCCGCTACAGGGCGTTAAAGTTTGGATCAAGTGGAAGACAGCCCGGGCAACCGCTGCAACATCTCCCGCAGTTTCGGTTTGAACACTTATTTATTACTCAAAATATCTACACGAACATACCTGACAGTGCGGACAAAGACTGCAAATCCACAATACCGTGTAACAAATATTTTGGCACATGTAGACTAGTACTTGTCTTCACAAATGTAAGTGAGGCTTTTCTACGAAGCGAGTAAATGAGAAGGAAGAATCACAACAGACACAAGGACAAAAGACACATCAGGGCAACCTTCAAAAGCACATTCCAAAAATGTTACGAATCTCAGAAAAAAATCTTCGATGGTGGGGTCCGGACCCCCAGGACCCCACCTGTACGCACGTCCCTATCCGTAACTGTCACCAAATTCAAGAGTGGAAAATAAAGTGGCATTAGACACCGTGTCCATGGAGCATTGTTCTGTATGCCTATTTTGATTCTCCCTTCTGTTTTAATCACTTTGTACAAAAGCCTCATTTGTATTTTCTTGGTATCTTTTTTTCTTCCATGGCTATAAACAGTTTATGCCTTTTTATGCTGCCATATGCTTGTTTAAAATTTATGAATAGCTGATGCAAGTAAATACTATACTCATGGCGCTTTTCCATTATCATCCTCCCTGGGTCAAAATTTGGCTTTGGGGGTCACAGAGTCGGTCTGATCATTTGGATAAAGACCGTGTCACCTATATCCGAATCACCAGTTTCAGCTCTGGGGAGAAGCTATACAGAAAATCGAGAGAAATTGAGTCAGGTTTGAGTAAATCCACTGGTTTAAATTCCGATTAATTTTGTGTCAAGTTTGGGAAGGGCATGTAGTCATTTTATTGGACTAAATAAATACTCAATATATGTTCAGATCTGAGTGCGATTGATTATTCAAATATAACTAGGAAAGTAAGGAAAACGACGGATTAGTAACTAAAATTGAGTAAGATTTCGTCAAATTACGAAACGAGTCCCTGTCTCGTGGGCATGCTTGAACTAGGAACGTTCAGCTCATAAAAGAGTAGTGCTGTTCGAATCGCTCTTCTGATACTCGTAACGAAGACATGCTAGAATACACATCCATGTCCCATTCTTTCTCAAATCCTTTAAGCAATTTCTTTAAACATATGCCAGTATAAAGAAACGATAATCCTGCGTTTAATTCGGCAAAGGATAACTCGATTGTATAAAAGTAATAAAACTCCAGTGTCTAAGTTTCTTTTAAAAACAAATTGCTTCCATCTGTTGACCACAAATATAAACAGAAAATAAAAATTTACATAACGTAGTATCAACAGGCGTAGATATATCTTCACACATTTAATGTTGTTATATTGATCATCATCATCAAAATTAACATCAAGAGCTAATTATAAAGGTCAAGCTGCTTTCCCAGTAGTTTTTTTTTCTTTTGCTTTCTTTAAAGGTTTTTATTCGCTTGAAATGCCAAGCCGCATCAATTAAAATGAATAAAGAGCCTACATTACCTGTGACTGGAGCCATTATTCACATTTGATTCGGGGAGACTATATGCAAGTAGTCAATTACAACAACCTGTTTAGCCATTTTTTTTTAACTAAAAACGGGTGTGATTAAATGCATGTAGTCATTTTTGATGAAACAATTTTTTGTGTGTAATCAGCGTCATCAGATTAGAAACTGAGTCAGTCTCTTTTAAACTGCTTTCATTAAGGTGGTATAGCGTGAATTCTTAAAATGGATAAAACTAACCCAACGAAAAGGACCTGCCAGTTAAAACGTCAGCAGACTGAAAACATGTCAATCAAGGCTGTTAAATACTGATATATGAAGTCAATTTTTTTTCTGCTTTCGTTCAGGCGCTAGCCTGCGCCAAAAGGTAAGATTAATATGTTCTTGTCCGTTAAAAAAAAAAAAAGAAGCTAATACTTTCAGTCAAATTATTCAGGAGTTTCACGCACGCATAAAAAGTCAGTGAACTGGAAAGTACTTGACAGCTTCAGAGTTACATAATAAAAAGTTACATTGCAATTTTTTTTCTTTACTTCAAAAAAAAATGTATTCAAATTAGACAGAAACAAGAGAGATGAAAATTCTGAGGATAATAAAGAAAACAAATGAGAGAAAACAAAATCAAATAGATCTGGCTTTGATTCTCATGACTTGGAGGTCCACCTTTTTCTCTTGCTCAAAAGATCTCATAAACATCCATTTTTTTGCAGTTTTTATTAGACTTTCCTTCCTCTATAGAGAAATAATTAAGTGTTTTGTATATTCATAAAACAAAAAAAACTCTGTGAAATGGCTAAGGCAGGAAATCTCTCTCTGACATGTGCACACAAATAAATACAGAACTCAAAGGAAAACACATGCACAGTTTTAATTAAGTGCAATGCACTTAGAAACGTTCCTTCCATTAATCCTCTTTCAGTTTTACAGTACAATTTTTTCAGTGTCGCTATGGATACTGGCTAAGCTGCTGCGAATTCTTGAACTAGAGCGGCGTTTCCAATGCAGAATATGATTCGAACACTATACAAGGCCTTTGTGATAGAAAGTGTAAAGGCAGGACGAGATACCTGTTAGTTGATATTCTAGTAAAGAAAGGAATGCGAAAGAGACTTATTTTTCGTATTTGAATGGAAGATGCATGACGCAACGTACGTCAGACATTGGTCTTAGAAGGGTAATGAGATGTCTACATTTAATGTAACATTGTGTTGCACATTGTCCATTGTCGTTCTAAGGTAATTATACGATGTTGCCAGAGGTTACTATGCCGTACTAGTAACCGAAATATGACGAGTTTGAATCCCGTTCACGACAATTGAAGAGAGAAAACACAAAGTATAATCACAAAAGAGCTGCCGTAGCTCGGTGGTAGAGTGTTGGTTTAGCGTTCGGGAGGTCGTAGGTTGAATCCCAGTGACCGACGATGCTGACTGAGGTCTGTCCAGGGTTTTACCTCAGTCACACCAGCTAAATGCCGGGATGGCACCTTCAACTTACGTGCTGGCTGATATCTGCCTGTATTATTTCCCCTACCCTACCCCTGCAGCCTGAGTTTTAGATGTCCGAATGCCATAAACTAAATCAATTCAATGGAACAAAGAATAATATACAAAAATTTACAGGACGAGGAAGCGGTGTAATCTCCTTCACACAAAGACAATGAGAACTCGGGAGTGGCCGAGAGGTTAGCACGCTCGCTTTCCGCGTGGTCACGGGTTCAATTCCTGCTGGAGTTCATTGAACGGAGTGTTTCGGAACGTACTTTACCAAAAAAATGACTTTCAGTCCTTGGAAGCTCGTTTAGCAAGTTAATAACAAATCAATAAATTCTTTGAAAATTATGGCTGTGCAATTCCCCGAAATAATATAGCTTCCAAAATCTGCAACGTACGTTCCCAGAGCATTACATAAATATTTTATTCCAGCTATGCGCAGTAGGCAAGGAGGGAGATATTGCTTTCATTACGGAACAAGATGGTTGGTCTGAGATTTTCATTCCTTTACACTACCATCTGAGGAATGGCTTCTATCTTACGAAAGAGTCCCAAGCATCGCAAGAGCTAATATTGTCCTGAGGGATTTCATCGGGGCACGAATTGAATTGATTTACGGATTTTAGGCATCTTAGGCTCAGAAGGTCATCGGGACAAAATCTATATAAATATACACTCAAACCAAATCAGCTGACTTGTAGGTAGGCACGCGGATTCGAACCCCGCGACCGATCATCCTGAGTTTTTCCAATGTTTCTCTGTTTCACCTGGCGAATGCCAGGGCTTACGGCCTTGACCGCTACCTTTCCAATTCTCCCCCATCTCTATTCCAGCTAGAGTCAGAGATACCTAAAAGTCATAAGTAAACCGATTACAATGACTAGTATCCCAATAATATTCTTTGTTATTATTCTGCCAACGCTAGGGTGAATATGCGTAGGATAAGACAGTGACAGTACATTCTGATAAACTCAATTAATCGGAATACTGACCTTTATTAACGTGAGCATCACCAAGACATCCACAGGGGGGGGGGAGATGTTGAAGGGTAGTCGGTCGGGTTCTAGTTTGTAGGTACTATTCCGGCATTGCCTGGTGTGACACAGGAAAACCCCTGGAAAAGTCAGAATGGGCGGCCGCTGAGATCGTTCCCAGGACTTTCAGATTGCTAAACCGACGCTCTACTGAGCTACGGTCGCTCGGTACAACATCCACTACAGTTGTTCGTTAATGATAATGAATACTTAATATTTTTTTTAAAAAAAAAAGGATATTACGTTGTTTGTTATAGCACTGAATGTAAACTAATTTCACGCTTATTTACGCATTTCTGTTCGCTTAAGACATGCAAAAACGCAAGATCGTAGCACTCCGACGCTGCATGTTCTTAGGCCCACCAGCTACGAAGCCCTGATCAGGGATTTTGCCAGACACCCTAATGGGGAGGTCACGCCTTCGAAATAGACAAAGACACACCTTTAAAATTTTTGCTGTTAAAAATCTGTTTAAGTCCTTCAAAATTCTACTCGCTCCTCAAAACTTTGTTTCGACTTTACTTTGCCCCATAACTAAAACTCATGGCAGAATCCCTGGGATTGATGCACTCAATACGTCCTCTTCCCGAAAGGAAATGAGTTGGTGGAATAAAGAGTATTGAAACTATTATGGATGAGAAGAAGTAATGTTAAGACGCAGTTACAAGCTGGTTTGAAAGCTCGGGTGGATACTATCCAGTTTATAACGGATAAAATCAGTAGTGTTCATGCAGGTGCTTAGGATATTCGTTCTCGAATAAATCAAATGAAAGCTGATATAGGAAGAATCGATTCTGAAATTGTTCAAGTTCGGAAGGAAACTTCAGTGTCTTTTGAGATACTGGCCCCCAGTTTTATCTTTTTATGGTCAAAATCGATATAAACCGAGCAAAACTCTACTCACACACACCCAATTTTGAATTTATACCGCCCAAACTGAAAATTATGGCGGAATCCCTGGTTAACCCGAACCAGAGAATAAACGACTAAGTGTTTTTTCTACCAACTGTTTACATTTAACAAAGAAATCAAAGGGCAACCCTAGCCATACTACTACTTTATACCCATTTTTTCAGTTCGTTGTCATTTTGCGTGGTGCGTCTACTTTCTCTCGTTGTTTTCTTTATCTCCAAAGTATTCGACCGCGAAAGGGGAGCATTCACAGTTCGTGAAAACACATTCCAATGTTCTTTTCACAATTAGTTTCTCAACACTTTGGCCAAACCAATTACCATAATGTTCGCATTCCCTTTCAAATTGTTATTATAGTTGTTTTTATCCATTCGTAGCTGAACGATTAAGCAGGAGAATAGCAAAGCGCTTCAGGCCGTTTATTCACAAGAAAATTCTTCAGTTAGCACCACTGCATTCACCATTCGACAGGCGTGTCTGTGTGCCTTGATACGTTAGTTCGCAATTTGACCAACTGCATTCTGAACTGAAAAGAGCTTTACGCCCGTCAGGGATATACGAGGAGGGACCCAAAAGAAACGGGAATCGTTCTCTGGTGGCGGGATCCATTGTAGTACATGCTTCCGCCGATAGCTACCTCTTGCTGGGATCCTTTTGCATCAGTCTACCGACTAACGTTGTCGAGTGACGTCGTGGTGCCACGTTATACATATTTTTGTTAAGCGCCTCTCGCTTGTTCGGCGATTTTTGTGATGGCTGAAAACTGGAAACAATGCGTGAGGCTACGAAATGCTGTTTTCTGTTTGGGAAAACAGCTGTAATGCTTGAAACGGATTACAAGGAAGCTGCTCTGGGAAGAACAAAACTTACAAAACGAAACTGTTTTTTTTTCGATTCGAGGCCAC
This sequence comes from Lepisma saccharinum, assembly GCA_022664845.1. Classification (NCBI taxonomy): domain Eukaryota; kingdom Metazoa; phylum Arthropoda; class Insecta; order Zygentoma; family Lepismatidae; genus Lepisma; species Lepisma saccharinum. The sequence goes on from JAGDQP010007104.1 coordinate 23,744, forward strand.
TTGAAGACGAACCTCGCTCAGGGCGACCCTCGACCTCCCGAACGGATGAAAACATCGCCAGAACTGGTGGACTGATTATTGAAGACCGTCGCAGAACCACTGACAAACTTGTTGATTTGTTTGGTGCGCTCCGGAGTTCCTACCAACGGACTTTGGGCAAGAAATTGCAAATGAAAAGAGTTGCAGGAAAATTCGTGCCTCAGCAGCAGACAAAACGTTGATTGTTAAACAATTTTTAACCGAAAACAACATGCCCCAGCTTTTGGACCCGCCATATTCACTCGAACTTGACTGACTGTTTTATTCCCCCAAGTGAAAAAATAAATCCTCAAAAGAAAACTTTTTGCAGATGTGGAAGAGGTGAAGAAAAATTCAAGGGAGCCACTGAAATGTATCACTTGGCAAGTTTCACAACTGCTTTGAAAATGGAAGACACATTTAGACCGGTGCTTTTCATCAAATAGACAGTACTTTGAAAGCGATTCACGTTGTAACACCCAAAAATAAATACACATAAATTTTATTACAAAATTCCGGTTTCTTTTGGGTACCCCCTTGTATTTATTACGCACTGTTAAAAGTTTTGGGAACGTTCCTTGAAAATTCAGGAATGTTTCAGAGTAATCCTGGGAAACACACCGAGAAGTCTCTTGCGTTACTGACGAGTTCTCAGTTTTCAGTGATGATACTCGCACATGCGCAGAAAACGAAAATGGCTTCTTATCGTAACCAAACATGATATTTTGATCAAGTGTTTGCTGCCACCATTTCGATCATGTATTTATTTGAGCAGAAATGGGACACATTCTCGGTGAATGGGGATTACGCTCCCTAATTGATAAACAGAAAAAGTTATTACAACATAATATAAGCAGTAGGAGTAAGTTCTTTTACGTTTTCGGGCTTCAAGCAACGTATTTATGAACCTTTTAATCTAGTGCTTTATTATCACTAGTAGTTTAGTCCAGTCAGAAAGACGCTGGACTTTTAATTAAACATCCCTTGTTCATATCTAGCCTCAAGGCTTCTATTTTTTCCCTCTATTCTGCAAACTGAAAAGAATTCCACAGGTTTAGTTAAAAGCCCAGCGTCTTTCTGACTGAACTAAACTGCTAGTGATAGTAAAGCTGTAGATGAAAACAGTATAGGGCCTATAGGCTGATGATGTATTGGAAAAAGTGGATGTTTTCTTTATTAGCTATAGTTTCCTGGCTTTTTCCAGGAATGTTTCCAGGAGGGAGGATAAGCTGCATTTCAGAATGGATGATCTCGTCCCTTTTCTCTCATTCAGGTAGAGTAGAAGCTGAATAGAGGGACAGCACAAAGTCCCTATAACTCCTCTTATCTACTGAAAGAATACTTCTTATAAACCTGGGGGTCAACTTTCTTTGAGACATACGGGAAGCAACCTTTACTTTTTCCCCTCTATTCAGTCTAGTTTTTGTACACAAAGAAAGACACGCGCTTCAGAAAATCAGATTTTTTCTCAAAGGAAAGAAAGAAAATTATTTTTGCTTCAACACCTCTCGAAAGAAATACAGACAGAAAAGCGTGAGACACTGAATTCTCTTTTGTCTACCAGACAATATAATCACAAACCTCGGTTTCCGTGCTTACTCAGCGTATTTGTGATAAATAAAAATCATGTCCTTTGCCGAAACATAAAAAATTCCCTCTGCCATCATTTTTTTAACTTTGCACAACTAAAGTTCTTTTTTTCGAAAGTTTGGGTTCCTGATTGGAAACCTAAAGTTTGGGTTGGGAAGGTACAGTAAAGAGGCAGGAGGATGGCAGGAAGAGAGAAGCAGCCACGATTTTGCAATTTTTATCATCTTCTTTCTCCCATCTGTGTGTTGGTGAGCACAACAGCAGTGAAAAATCCTGAAAGTCCACTCATGGTAACGCGGGCAGTGAAGACATCACTTCCCTGCTCTGCTAATCTGACTCTGCAAACAAGTGATTATTTTCTATGCAGTCTGTTAAGGACATGAAATCTTACGCCAGTGTGTACAAATCGTTACGACCTACCCATAGGAACACGGGCGTTTCCTGCAAATAAATAATCAAGACCAAAGGAACTATGCTATTCCATTGAAGTATAGGTGACTGGGATTTCGTCGTGCTAAGCTTGAACACGTTTTTGTAAAGGCGAAAGTCGTTTGCATCAAGATGGCGCAATTGTGCGATAGTTTTTTAGGTTTCTTGATAGCGAAGCTATAACTAAAGGGACCTTATAACCCCGCTCATTCTGTCCGTCCGGACCCATAGATTAAATCCCAGGAACTACAAGGTGTAGAGAGATGCTTGAGCTGTCGTTGGAAAGGTCTTGACTAGCTCAGGGCCACCGGAACCGTCTTGATTGGTGTTGTACTTGTGTTGCCAACCATTTTTAAATAAACTGTTGAAATTGTTTCCATTCAGTTAGACCTAGCTGTGCCAAACTAGGCAAAAACATTATTAGATACACTACAAAAGACACTGAGTGTACCTACGACTCCAAGAAACCCATTTACCAGTGTTCCAACCTATTTTCTATAAAACTTTTTATTCTAATTGCTTTCATTATTCTACACGTAGACCATCTCGGACTTGTAGTTACTAAGATCTAGAGAGGAGAGACAGACAAAATAAACTGTACAGCTTCCCCGTATTTATACGGATGCGCTAAAATGTTGGAAGACTTCGGACTCAGGACATGTAAGGAAAGAGGAGAAAACCTTGCTACCTGCCGATACAAAAACTCGTGGCTAAAAAGGAGAAGAGACGAAAGTCCACGTTTCGATTCAATCAAGGCGGCAGTGTTTTCTGCAATATATCAGAGGTACAGAATATCACAGACTCTGTAGAAGTTGTTGAAGGAATTAGGAGCACACATATTCCCGCTTCAAATCAAGTATTTGTAAGCAATAAAATAGGAATAGTAAAACTCAAACTCCCCCCCCCCCCTAAAAATACGACTAATGCAGCTTTATTTTCATTAGAAGACAAGGAAAAGTGGTCCCAAAGTATGAAAACTGTCTAGACGCGTCTATCCAATCGCTGCTTCGAAATATTTTATCGGGACGGGCGTAAGCTACAGAGCTGCTACCGTCCATAGAAATAATTTCATATTACGACTATAGAAAATAGCTAGGCCCCTATGAACTGGCAAAACTGGTTCATATTTTTAGCTGATCACCCTGATTTTCTTAATTCAGATTGTTCTAGGCAATAGATTGTAACTATTCAAACAGCCCTCGAATAAAACATAAAATATTTTACATTTTTAAATTTAAAAAAATTAAGGTATGTGGGTCATTCCTCAGAATTTTGACAAGTAGTGGTCGCTCGACTATTTTTTTATTTTCTTCATATTTGGTACATTGAATGCCATATAGAAGCGAAGTTGAAAACAGTTTTTGAAATTTTTTTTTATTGCTCATAGTTCAGGATATACAGGGTGTTCAAAAATGAGATTCTGCAAAAACAGCGAATTATAAAAAATTACACATATTTCACAAAACAGTTGAGATATTACCAACTAGGAAGGAAATGAAAAATAGTCGAGCGACCAATTCTTATTTTATTCGTCGAAATTCTCTGGAATGATCCATGTAAAAATTGTGGGACCTACTTACGTAATAATAACTGATTACAATTATCCCAATGAGAGGGAGTACACATTATTAGCCGAACAGGTGGTCAGTCAGTAATACTGTCCAAGACTGAATCGTTATTTCCTACGCCTCTGATATAATTCCTACTCACCTGGAATAAGAGAGAAAATACAATTAGTATAAATATCGTCTGTATCACACGTCATATAGAAATGTGACAACTCAAAAAATGCATTATTTTTTAAATCTAAGAAATAATTACATTAACTCCAATACAGTGTTGACTTTTACCCTCTTCCCCCCCAAAAATCGATAATTGAAGTAACAAATATGAAACCTTTCCAGATGATATAGCAAAACTTGTCTGTATTAACTCAAAATTACCTAATTTTAAATATCTGAAACGCCTGACGAATTACATAATTAGAGTCTTCATTAACCTGAAGAAGACATTTGATACTCTAAACCATACCATATTTCTACAAAAAACTACACCTTTATGGTCCACGAGGCGTAACACAAATTGTTAAGAAGCTATTTGCAAAAACCGAAAACAATATACGTATGTCAGTAACATGGAATCATGTCTATCATCAGTGCATCGTGGAATTCCGCAAGGTTCTATTTTCGGGCCGTTATAATTTCTTTACATAAATGATCATCATACCTAAAAGATAGAAAGTCTTTTACTGTCTGCAGATGACAGGATAATTTTTAATAATGTTTCTGCACTAAAAACAAACTAGGACTTATAAAATCTCTCCAGATGGTTTCGATCTAATGCATTAACATGCAATACGACAAAACCAAATCCATCTTTTTCAGGAATAGACAAAAAAAAATCCAGTGAAACATCCTATCACAATCGGTGCGGATAGGATAGGTGTTGTGAACAACATGAAATATTTAGGGTAGAGCGTTGGCGTAGCATTCGGGAGGTTCGATTCCAGCAACCGACCATCCTGACTAAGGTCTTTCTAAAGTTTCGCCTAAGTCACACCAGGGAAATGCCGGGATGGTACCTTCAACATAGGCTCTGTCCAACACTTTCCCGAATCCTTTCCTCTCCCATATTCCAGCCTGAGTCTTAGATGCCTAAAGGCCATAAATAAAATTCAATTCAATAAAACATTTCAGTGTGTGGTTTGCTGAATTCTTTTCGTGGGATAAACACGGCTCAGAAATCTTAAAAAGGGTTATCTCTTTACATTGGAATATTGCGTGAAATTGAAAGGTCTTTCCAATGTCTTCATAGTTCATACACCCACACATCTATCTCATTATATTGAATCTTGGCATGGGAATTCAGCGATTATAATAATAAAGTCTTCTAATTTTACAAAAGGAAGCTGTTAGGTTAATAAAGAACACCGAATATCTTGCGCACTCAACGCTCTTATTTGAGGAACTAAAACCTTTAAGGGTACAAGATCTATACAAATTAACCTGCCTAATCCATAAGTCAGTGTCAAAAAATCATATAAGTATACTATGAATGAACGTTTCGCCCACACTGCATGAGATATCGACAAGGAAGTACCGGATAAAAACCGACCCCGTCTTACGATCTTGATAATATCAGCTACTGAGCTGCCTCGATTTTAAATATGAAGGAAATTAGAACTAGAACGTATATACAATTTCAACATGCCTTAAAGAACATCTCTCTGGAAAGCATGAAATAGGTCTCGAGATATAATCGAAAGCAATTCGTACCTAACATTTTAGTATTTAAAAAAACATGCATGTGACCACATACTGCTCCTTTCTTGTGTCATTGCTTCGTCTGCTGATTGTTCATTCCAGAGGTGATTGTTCTACGGAGGAAACTAGGAACTTCCTTCAGTCAAAGGCAATATATTTGATAAAGAATAATGTTTTCCCTTGAAAAAGGAAGTAAAGGTATGAAAAACGCATGCAGAGATTTTAGTTCAATGGGGATGGAAACACTGAGTGAACGGAACTAACGTGGGAAGAGATTACGATATAGTAGAATTGAAAGGTTTACAGATCCTACACTTTATAAAAAGCAAGAACGAATCGCTAGTGGCTCATTCTTGTCTTTGTAAAAAAAATATATTATCATCATTGCCAGACTGTATATTTTGGTTATTTATCAATCATCAGTCCGGATGTCCGAAGCGGAAGAATGGTAGGCAAAAGGGAAAGGTCGTAGGTTCGAATCTCGTTGGGTGCACATTTTTTTTTATTTTTTTTTTAAACGATAATGAGTATTTCATGTGTTGTAGTAAAAAAAGAATGAAAATGATGGTAAAAATGTAACTGTAAAACAATTTATTTCAAAGTCGATGGTGTTGAAACGTTAATAATTTTGTGCGGATTATTTTTTATCCAAATTTGGTTGATAATTATGTAAAAACATTTCGCACATATATGCATGTGGTATATGCCACGAAAAAATTGTACAAAGATATTTTTTTTTCATAATTTTCATTCTTGTTTGTTATAATGCATGAAATACTCGTAAAAAAAAATCGATAATAATAATTATTATTATTGCATATAACGATACTCGAAACTGCCCGAGCTCATAATAGGGAAGAACATTTTAAGGCATAAGAAATGTATCTAATCTTTTACGTAAATTTTGGTCCTTGTTATCACGCAACTGCACGAATAGTGCGCACTAGTATTTTCATATAATAATACCAGAAACTGAAATCAGAGGGACGTCTGCCCACAAACTAGAATTCCTAGACCGTGCCCCCCCCCTCTCTTTGTTGTCTCAGAACTAGCGTCTAGTTGGATGAAGATGAATCAGACTATAGGACCATACTTCCACTCCGTTAACAGTCATATATACTTGTTTCTCATACGATATTTATTTACAGATATCTTCACCGAAAAACAAAGAAAAGTTTTGTATGTGCAGGAGATACTCGGAAATTCCACTCCAAACAACGCATTTCTGTTTCAATGGACAAACACAAAACTCAAAATAATCAAAATTATTTAAGAGACTTGACCACCATATTTTTAATCTCATACTCCAAATGTAACTCCAATCGAATAGTACTTCCATGCATCTTTCCTCTCTGCATTAGTTCTGGTCAACGATCCAACTTTTCTTTTGTCCTTGTTTAGTATCGCCTACTTCCTTCCTAGAAAATAACTTCCGCTGATTTCCTGGAAGGATTTAGTTGATTAGAATTGTAGCCCGAGCACCGAGAGACTCTCATCTCACCCTTGGGCAAAAGATTAAAATCGTCCTCGAGTTCCGCGATAGATACAAGAGGTACTTTCTTTTACGGAAACGGACTGAAATTACAAACGTTCCACAAATTCCAAAGATTTCCACGAGCTAAAAAAAATCGAAAGAGGAACGAATATAAAAGAAACTCGTTCTTTGACTGTCTCTGATAAACACAAAAGAGTTTCTATTTCTTTCTACTTCTGAATGTGTCTCAATACTATTCACTTTTATTGCTAAAACAAGTGAAATGGAAATCCAGCATTTCGTTGCATGGAGAAGAAAATCGTTAAAGAAGATAGATAGATATTTGTTTTGTATCCATCTGCATATTGGATAAAGCGATAATTGAGTAGTATTTCTTGCAAAAGTCTCTTCAGCAAACACTTCAACCTTGTGTCAATTACAACACAATTTGAGTTTAATTTATAGGCTTTAAGGTATATCAGGTTCAGGTCGAGATAGCGTAGAGTGGAAAGCCGGCGGCCAGGGTCTAGTTTACAATTTTAACACAATTTATCAAATGGACAATACATCGTCTCCTGACCATTCCAACCGGGACCGCGACAAAGTGTCTCTCCGACAAACTGTCTCTCTTCATTTGGTTCGTTGCCGACAAAGTGTCTCTACGACAAACTGTCTCTCTTCTCATTTGGTTCATCGGCGACAAAGTGTCTCTCCGACAAACTGCATCGCATTCCTGAGGAGGGCACTTTGACGGGGTCGAACACGACAAACTGTCTCTCTCAATTTGGTCCATCGAAGATACATTTTGTCGCCGACAAACTGTCTCTCAAAATCAGGCCCACTTTGTCGTAGAGACACTTTGTCGGCGAGACACTTTGTCATCGTCCCTTCCAACCACATCGCTTCGAAATAGCTCTTATCACTAACTGCGAATATTTGCAGGTCTCTGTAGAGCTGTGTGAATGACAGTCTCAGCGTCAAAAAATATGCATCTAACCAATGGGGCCTCAGAATAAAGTGATTTACAAGACAGGGGTATTGTTGGGCAATACATAGCGTCGTACAGCTCAGAGACAACTTCACTCACGTTGTCCACTATAAATGGGGTGGTTAGGCACTTCAAACTGGCGCGAAAGGAAATCGATGCAGCGTTTAAGTCGCCCAGAACCAAAAGCAAAACATCTGAGGGTTGCAAAACTGCTGGTGGAAGACAACGACTGCAGACATAAGGTGAGGCCTCCTATGTCCTAACACAGGTGACCGGTATCTACCAGCTAGGCTATTATGAAAGAGCTGCCAAGTGGAAACCGCTGCTCAGCGCAACGCTGTCAAACTGAGATGGTGCAACGCCTTTTCAGCTTTTGGTATAGTCAAACGTCTCGTCCTACCGCTCTCATAGGCTCTATGGGTCTGAAGAAAGCCTTGCCCAAAACTCCGCACGAACCAACTGCAACCAACCGTGAAGCATTGCGGATTTGTCGTTATGATGTGGGGTGCCATTTGCCGTAAGGATAATACGAGCTCGTGAAAGGTGTGGTCAATATTATTAACAATGTAAAAATATATCGAAATATTGAAGAAGTCTTTTCTTTATGACATGCTGACCAAACCATCAGCTCTGTTCATGTATGCAGGGGCCCGTTTCACCAACGTACTTTGCAACTTTTTACTTTGCATTTTACAGTTGTTGGTCAAGTTTCTGTTCCACGTACAACAAATTTTGTAAAGTGCAAACAAAAATTTGTCAAGTGAAAAGTTGCAGAGACTTGGCAAAAAAATATGATGTTCTGTTTCACGAAAAGTTGTAATGTGCAAAGAAATAGAACGCGAAGTAGATGAAATTATTGCAAAGACACATCTGACTTTTCAAACTGCATCAAATACTTGTGAACAAAGTTCTGTCCGTATTTGCAGTTACTGGATTGCTTTTCTCATAAAGCACAAAGTTGAAAAAGTGACTTTGATATAATATTATTGAGGTGAGTTAATAATGATAAGACGGCAACTTCTAGGCCTCTATTCATCAAGCGATGAATCCAGTGATGAAGAAGTACTGAGGAAAAGGTTCAAGAACAATAAATTTCAATGGGCTAAATGAACTACAATTCAAGGAATGTTTTCGTATGACCAGTGAGCAAGCTGAATATATATTGGAGAACGTTGGTCCTGCATTGCAAAGACAGACGAAGAGAAGTAAAACGCTTTCACCTAACGAACAATTGCATGTATGTCTTGACTGGTTAGGAAACGGTGCCCAAATGCACGATGTTGGGCAAATGCATGGAGTTTCGAAAGCGACTGTTTACAGAGCAATCCATAGAGTAGTTAACAACAATTATTATAGATGTGATGTTTCAAAATATTGTGGGGTGGCCTGAAAATGCAGCTAACATTGCAAGAGATTTTCTACGGAAAGGAAGGTTTCCATAAGTTTGTGGCTGTGTGGATGGGATACTTATTAATATCGATGCTACTTCTGAAGAGAAAGACACTTACGTTGACAGGCATGGAAACCATTCCCTTAATACATTGATGATATGCGGTCCCAATTATACATTTTACAGTACAAATGCTGATTCGCCCGGCAATGTGCATGATTCCAGTGTTACGAAATTCGGCAGTGTATCGCACATTTGAAGAAGGTTGGAGGCCTTTGCTTGGTGCTGTAGTGCTAGGAGACTGTGTTTATGGCTTGAAAGAATGGTTGATTCCTCCGTTACATAGAAATCCAGAGGATAACGTCGAGCAGAGATTTAACAGTGTCCATAAGAGAACAAGGGAAAAAATAGAAAACAGTTTCGGCATTCTGAAGGAAAGGTTTCCTAAATCACTCAGATTAAGTGCCAAACAAGCTGGTGCAGTAGTATTGGCGTGTGTTACATTGCATAATGTTGCATGCAGTGTGAGTAGGGATTGCTTACAAAGCACGAACATGGATGACTCAGACGAGGGCGAGGACATACGAGCAGGGATTCCGCCAGGATTTAAGTTTGGGTGGTGTAAAGTCAAAATTGGGAGGATGTAAGTGATTTTGCACGGTTTCTATCTATTTTTCACAGCAAAAAAAATAAAGTTGGGAGTGTCGTCGAGACTTTGGGGAGGGGGATTAGGGGGTCTGGCGGAATCACTGCTTACGGTTCTTTTCCTTTATGTAAAAGCAGTCGAACCTGCAGACCATATAATGTGCCCCTGTTCCACACCTCGTCGATATCGGGCGTGCTACAATCATATGTAGGAAGTTCGTGCAGGTGAAAGGATAAAAAATACAGAAATAAAACTACTATTTCGAGGAATGGGTCGTTATTTTGTTGGAGTTGGAAGTACAACTCCAGAAACTACCGTAGTACCTTTAATCATCAACTTCGCAAAGTTCTCTTTCGCTTTTTTTATTTTTATTTTTCAAAATTGATAGTCCTCTTATAAATACAAGGGTAACCGAAATAGTTGTGGCATGATCTTTTAAGTTGTCAATGATTTAAAAAAGATTAAACATCTGGTAAGATCTTAACAGTAATAAAAATATAAAATGAGAATCAAAGTGCAAAAGAAGCAAAACAAATTGCTTGATAAATAAAAAAGTTAGTCACCTCAACTTCAGACAAACTTTGGTTCTGCCATCTGTTGTCCACAACAACAAACTTTTTCTTTATTGTCTCGGAGTGAAGTATTTTCTTGCATTCAAAGTAAAGCAATAATGAAATAAGAATTACTAGTTCGACAAATATTATATACTGAGAGCTGCCACACACTTCTAGTAGTGTAAGCTTTTTCCGTATGATTTCGTCCCTCTTCATACTTGTATCATACGTCATTAATACTAAGACTTTGCAAGGGGATGAACTGCAAAGTTTAAACTGCTAAGACCTCGTCTTGGAATCGTGAAACAAAAAAACTTTGCACGCTGCTAATGCTGCAAAGTAACAAGTGAAAAGTTGCAAAGTACGTTGGTGAAATAGGTCCCAGGTGCTTTCTGCTGCAATGAAAAAAATAAAAAACTATGCTTGGCTGGACCAACAAAGAATCCGAACTCTTCCATGGACCAGTCAATCACCAGACATGAACCCCGTCGAACACGTTTGGGCTATGCTTGACAGTGCAGTGCGACAACGTTCCCGAAAAAAACTGTTTCCCGTGAAAACCTGTTGAAAGTGTGCGCGCACCGACTGGATTAACATTCCACAGGTTAAAACAACAGAACTCACTGATTCTATGTCTGAAAGACTTTAAAGAAAGCACGCGATGGCAACTATATTTTAATGTAGAAATCCTGCATTTATATTCAGTGGCTGACATAAAAAAAAAAAAAAAAAAAAAAAAATGTTAACACAGTTATTGAATGAATTCAAATGCTTTCAAAGAGGCTAGTCTAGTGGCATAGCACCACATTTTCAGTCTAACCTTTTCATTATTTGCAGTTCGAGGTGGTCGAAAAGAATTGCATATAGAGCTAGCAATTCACACAAAGTCACCAATCAAGGGAACGTGCAAATTCGGCATAACTTGTCCTAAAGCATCTTTTGATTAAACCATTCACATGTTCAATCACCCATTGCACTGCTAGATTCGAAATTATTTTGACTGATGAAACGCTTATCTTCACATTACTGTAATGCGTTACGAGGCACCGTACAGAATGGCCGGGAATGAAGTATCCCGAAACTTACCGTCGGTATTGTCACGAAATTAAAGGCTGTGCAGTGTCAGTGTGACTTTAGTTCTTGCAGAGAACCACTGTAGTGAAAGGTCTTGAGTGTCAGTGAAAAGGCATTTGTTGTGGAACATTATTTCCTCTCATACGGAATTGGTAGACTTGTTTGAGTTAGGGTGAGTTCTACAATCGACCACTAATTTTCTAGTCAGCGCTAAGTTGAGGCCAACTCCCATTTTGCGTCCTCTCACTGGCCAAAATCAGACTTGGCCTCAACTTAGCGCTGACTAGAGGTTTAGCGGTCGATTGTAGAACCGACCCTTAGAGTACCTTGCAAGTTGCGAAAACTCAATCGAACGAGGTCAGCGCTGTGCAAACGCAACCAGTCACTAACATATATGAACCTGTGTTTTAACACAGAACGATTGGAGCAAGACGGAGCCACGGCACATACTGCTAGTGAATCCTTACAGCTTCTGCAACATCGCTTTCAAGACCGCACACTCCCGATGCAAACAGATTATCCGTGCCCTACCCACTCACCTGATGTTATTTGTGGGGTATACTGAAGAGGTGTGTTTACCGTAATTGAGTGCCTGGTAATACTGAACAACTCAAATTGAATAAGGGTGTTATGCATTCAGTTTTACTGGATACAATAACTGAGTCCATATTTGACAGCTTGAGTCGCTATGAAAAAAAAAATGGCGTTGAACGGAGCACACTTGGAGTACATATATTTTGTGTGCTGCTTGTTCTGTTCCTGAGCAGATCTGTATTACGCAGTTTGGCGGTTTGTCTCCGAGATTGTGCAGTAAAATTCAGCTAACATTCCACACATCAGTATATTTCGGTATATTTTTATTTCCTGCCATATTGTACTAGCTTAATGCTCACCATTGCGTGCCAATTTTGTTTTATTTTTAATACTTTCGGAGTAACACTTTCATTGTTATTTATATCATCTGTTAATGATGTGCTTTACCATATATCGAAAACAGAAAATGTTGCCTCAATGTCCTCATTAAAAAAGTCAAGGAAGAACCACAAAAAAAAAAAAAAAAAAAAAAAAAAACGATTATTGCCGAAACTCTAAAAATGACCAATCTTGAGCCTAAAGAAGAAGCATATAATCGCGATATGTAAAATTATTGTTGGATCCTTGTAGAACAAACGTTCTAAAATTAAAAGATATATATATATATATATATTAATAATTATGTTTCTGGGACCTATTTATTTTTTCAACAATCATTAGGGCCGGAAAAAGGGGCTTATAGACACCCATCCTCTTAACTTGATATACGAGATAGTGCTTCCTTCTTAATAATGTTGGTTCTAAGGAATTAATTGACTTTTACAGAAAAGTTGATTTAATTAATACAAATTCTACGAGAATTTGATCTTGTATTTGCGTGTGAATAGTCAATCTAACATACTTTTTATTATTATTATTGAATACTTGGTATGGTAATGATAAAATGTGTCTACAGTCAAATATTCTTTTTCAAAATGTGGTTATTGAATAGAAAGTTTAAAAAAAAAATGAAAAATAAAAATGCGTAAGTTTGTCCGTCACACAAAAGGTTTAGGTTAAAGGTTATCACATTATGAGGCGAATTTGTTGCATTACTTGACAGGCTAAATAATAATAATAATAATAATAAAAAAGATTTAATCATTTGAGTTTTACTTCTGAAGCGAAGCACAGAATTTTTGACCAATCGTGCTTTTGTGCCGTGGTATAAAACCCCTATATTTAAAGGGTGGTGCCGACCCCATAGTGTTATGATGTGTAAGCCAGCGTCTCCAAGGTCCTGGGTTCGAATTCAGGTTGAAGCATGGCCGTTCATCGATTTTAGCTAAAAACAGCTAATAAAAATGCAACGGGACGAAGTTATTAGTTACTAAAATAGCCCAGAAATCTAACAAGTTCAGACAATAATAATAATCCGAACAAAAACACCAGAGGTGCAAAAAGTGCACCCAAGTTCTTTAGCCCTAAAAAGGTGTGAAATGGGAGACGGATGAGC
>JAGDQP010007104.1:37598-48121 GCA_022664845.1 Lepisma saccharinum
CATCCGTCTCCCATTTCACACCTTTTTAGGGCTAAAGAACTTGGCTCCACTTTTTGCACCTCTGGTGTTTTTGTTCGGATTTCACAGCTTTTTGTACGTGTATAATATATATACTCGCTCGCTCGGCCTCGTTTAGGTCCTCGCCCTCCGTAGCTGGCTGCGCCGCCAACTTCGAGTTTTGGGGTACTTACGCCCCTTTATCGTAACCACTCTCTAGGACACTGTGCTTCCATGTTGCAGATTTTTTCCCATACCCACCACCCGTGGGAATGCCATATTTATTGAAACATAGGGAAGCTTTGCCATATTTATTGTAACCTACTTGTGATGATACACCTTTATAGCAAATTTGCTTCCTGCTGGCGGCCCTAAAATCCACCACCACCAACCCTAAGGCTCGAACATCATCTGGTGTTTTGCTCGGATTTCACAGCTTTTTATACGTGTATATATATATACTGGGTTCGCTTCGCTGGGTGTGCTGCCCCAGAATTCCGTGTGCGCCCCAACTTCAAATCTTTAGGGCAAGGCCCCCTTTATTGTAATCAGACTTTCTGGGGACAGCGCCCCATGCTGTGCAGACTTTTTGTCATATCGCCTCGGGGGCTGCACGCTCATAGCGGTGGTTTAATCGAATTATTGAAACATTTTCGTGATGGTACACCTTCATACCAAATTTCGTTTCTCTAGCTTCACTGGTTTGGAAAATGGTATTTGGGCGGCTATGTTGAATTAAAAGAAGCGACTTTTAAAAAGTTTTCTTACATTGCCGTTACCTACTTGTGATGGTACACCTTCATACCAAATTTCGTTTCTATAGCTCGAATGGTGTGGGAAAAGTTTTTGTGCGGCCATTTTGATCCAAGTTAACAACTTTTTCAAAAATGTAAATTATTCCTAAACTACTCTTGTTAATACACTTTTATGCCAAATTTCGTATCTCTAGTTCAAACGGTCTGGAAAATGGATTATGAAGTCAGCCATTTTGGATTCAAAATGATGTCTTTGCAGATATTTTGTAATCTACTAGTGATGATATACTGTCATACTTCGAAATTTCATATTTCAATTTTTAACGTCTTTTTTTCTTACAGAACCTCAAAATCGCTGATTTCGCAATAAACTCTTGTTCCTGTATAGCATGCTGAGGTTTTGTGACACGCGGAACTCAGCTGCATGCACTGCCGTACGTGTTGATACTCCCCTCGATTCACTCGCGTCGCTGCGCCAAGAATCCCACGGCAGGCCGCGCATCGAACTTGAGGAGTTTGGAGGAACTGCGTCCTTTTATCACAACCAGAATCTGCAGGGCACTGCGTTCGAATGGGGAAACTTCCACATTCTGCCTGTATAACATGCTCCTGGCAGTGCTAACGTTTGTGACGAGTAAAACTTGGTGGGACACGCAGGAGTATTGGAAGTTGGCGCGAGGAACTAGGCTCATCCATATTCCATTTCACCACTTTTTAAGGTTGAAGGAGTTGACTGGACATTTTGCACCTCTGGTGCTTTTGCTCATATTTCGCAGCTTTTTACGCTTGTGCAATTTATATGCTCGCTTCGCCTCATTGGGGCGCTGCCCCCAGAATTCCAAGATGGCCTCGCTGGGGCGCACCCCTTTATCGCAATCAGGTTCCCGCTGGGAACTGTACCCTAGTAGGGGAGACGAGCCGAATTTATTCTAACCTACTCGTAATTGTACACCTTCATACCAAATTTCGTTTCTCTAGCTTCAGTCGTTATAAAGTGGGGCTTAGGCGGGCATTTTGGATAAAAGATGGACACATTTTTAACGTTTTCTTATATTTTCGTGACATGCTCGTGATGATACACTGTCATACCAAATTTCATTTCTCTATCTCGAACGATGTGAAAAATGGTATTTCAGCTGCCATTTTGTATCAAAGATGGTGACTTTTTTAAAAACGTTGTTATGTTTTCCTAAACTACTTTTGATGATACATCATTATGCCAAATTTCGTATCTCTGGCTCAAGCAGTTGGAAAATGGATTTATGACGTTCGCCATTTTGGATCCACGATGGCGTCTTTAGAGATATTTTGTAATATTTTCATAACCTACTAATAATGTTGTACTGTCAAACTAAATTTCGTTATTCTAGCGGCAGCCGTTTAGGCTGTATATTCTTTAACATTTTAGGGTTGGCGGCCATTTTGAATCCAAAATGGCGACTGTTTCAATTTTTTTTAAAGTTTTCTTAATTTGCTATCAATGATGTAGTTTCATACCAAATTTCACTGTTCTAGCTTTAGTCGTTTAGGCTGTGTGTTCTTTGAAATTTTAGGTTTGGTGGCCATTTTGAATCCAAGATGGCGACCTTTTCAAAATGTCGGAAATTTTCCTCTATCTACTTATCATTCTCTACCTTCATACCAAATTTCATGTTTCTAGCTTACTCCAAACACCCTAAACAATATGATGAGTGAGTCAGTCAGTGAGTGTCAGTTAGCCTAACATGTGCAATTTCAGGGGTCCACAACTAGAACATAGTTTGAGATACGAATATGAAATTTTGTACATCTGCACATATTTACCATATCTCCTTAACGGCAAAAGCTCATATTCCTATCTTTAACATCTTTTTTCTTACGGGGCCTCCAAATCGTCATTATGCCATAAACTCTTGTTCCTGTATAACATGCTTCTGGCAGTGCTGACGTTTTCTGACGTGAAGGACTTGGCTCATGCACTGCCGTGCATGTTGATAATAATAAAAAAAACTGTGTAGTGTCGCGCCGCGCGCACTGACTCACAACAATGAAACAAGCATCCAGAAAATGTATGGGTTTAGAACAGCATTGCTTAAGATCTTCGATCCGTTGTGCGACTAGTTGGAGGGGAAACTAGCTCGTGCATTTCAATTTCTTGTGTGAAGGGGCTGTTAAAAGAAATGATGTCAAGCATTAAGATGCGAACGTGACCTAATTCAAATCTCAACCCAAAAGGTTGAAAATCAGATTTTCTAAAAAAAAAAAAAAAAGAAAAGAAAAAGAAAGAAAATCCAGACATTTAGGACTAGTAGATGAAAAAAAAAATCGAGAAAGTACTCCTGCAATGGTCGAGATAAAAGACAGTGTGACAAGGCTAAAGATAAATGATCCTAGTAGACACACCTTAACAGAGCTTACTTTCAAGTTTTCTTGCTTCGACTATTTGTCACTTCTATCCAGAGTCTTCGTTCGTTTCTTCGAATCTTGTAAGGTCACTGAAGGCATTTCTTTGTGTTTCTTCTGGTATAGCTAGTTTTTTCCCTTTAATTTTCTTAGCTTTCTTTAAAAGCCCGTTGAAAGGGTTTAAGAGAGGAAAAGTGGATGTACCACAGATGAAAAGGAGGATGTGGTGAGATTTGCTGACGCCAACTTTTTTTTTTTTTTTTTCCACTATTTGATTCTACTCTCTGGAATGGTGAAGTGTTGTAAGAAGAACAAGTGCCCCATCCGGGAACAATTTCAAGATAATGTGTTGTTCCAAGATGAAAGAAATCCCCGTTCTTGTAGACAACCTTTAAATTTCGTACATTAGAACTTAATTACACTCCTTTATCTTCACACTCTACATCGTCACAATCTGATAACGTTCCCTGTGTGAAAAGAAGCAAGGCCGCCCTAATTTTTTTTAAAATAACTTTTTTTTTTCACTTACTTTACACTCAGATTCTTAGAAAATGGCGAATATGAACCAACGTTTTAACCCAAATATAAATCTAACATTTGAAGACTGGAAATTAAAAGCTATCTAAGTGCCAACAAATCCGAAAATCGCCTTTTCGATGTTAATATGTTCGAATTGCCAAGTATAACAACCTGTTTAAAAAAATCTAAAAGCTCCTAAGACCATTACAAATAGCAAAAAAAAAAAAAAAAAAAAAAATCGCGAAAGATGATGATGTAGTTGTGTTAGATCAGAGATAGACCTTCCGTTTTCCTCCTCTTTTCTCCTAAAATTTCATTTTTTGGCACTTACATCATTTTTTTCATTTAAAGTCTTCATTTCCTTTGTGCATATTCCTGCTACGTAACTTGAATGTATTCCCAAATTCAATTTATATTGTAATTTTTTCGTGAATCAGACTGTACATTGAACATTGCTGTTAAAACTTAGTAGCGGCTGAAAAGAAATTACTCCATTCTACTGATTTGGCGGACGAGACTCAGAAACTCTTCACACGGATTGAAGACAATGTTCACTGTGTGAATTTAATATCCTTTCATCTTGTACTCAATTCCTTTACAGAGAATTTCGTTGCTTTTAGGTAAGCACACGTTCCCTCATCTTCTCTCAATAGTTAAAAACAAAGAAACCTTCTTTTTTGAGTGACGCGAGTTTCTTAATAAATAACGTTAAGCAAAGACAATTCTCAACCCACCCGCAGATAAACAAAAAAGCTAATTGCTTTTAGATGTAACACCGCCCACGCTTTATTAAATAGCTCGGAATGGAATTGTGTGTGTACGGTGTATAAACGAGAGATTTAACCTGACAATCAATACTAAAGCGAATGAAATACTTCAAAGGAAGTTGGTTTACTTCAGAGTTTAGTCAAGGGAATAAAACTCTGTAAATTTCGAAACTAGGCTTAAACTTACCGTATTTCTAAACTTCATAAATTATTTAACTTTATAATGCACATATTGTTATTATTATTATTATTTTACGTAATTAATTAATACTATGGCTTAGAACTCGCAAGTTCATCGCCGCAGTAACAAATATTCGCCATTTGGATTCTATCGTGAGCAACATCAAGTCAGTTTTCACCACGAACATCGAACTCTCCAAAATACCTTCTAATATGATCACAATGACATTTCGGTCTTACCAACGAGTGCTATCCCTCCGGCTCAACAACCACAATCGAGTTTTCTTTTTCATGATAGGACAAATCCCGTTGTAACATGATTTATAACCGTTTTTGTACCCCTTTCAAGCAATAAATCATGACAAAAATGATACCGAAATCCACTTCCGTTTATAATGTCGGGTGAATCATACAGTCTGTGCAATTCTTCATTATTATGTCTCCTCCATTCTCAGGTTATCTCGTCCCGTAGTAGTAGTAGTAGTTGTGTACAGTAGAAAGTCCTCAAAGGATACGAACAAATGAATCTCTTATCGTGTCACTCTTTCAGAACATTCGATAAGATGACCATTATCCTTTTTGGTCAAATAACTACGTTCTGTCGCAAAATTTAAATATTTTTCGTAAAAGTACTGCCAAAAACAAATGTTTTCAATACTGGAATTTGTGTACAATGGATATTTGACTAAATAGATGTTGACTTTTCTCACAACTATGCTTTTTATGAAATCAAATTAGCATAAATTGGAAGCTAGTCTAACCCGGAAAATAGATCACTTCCTTTCATTTACGGTTTACGCATGTTTCACAGTTACATGAAGTCTGTCTCCGCCCTCCTATTTCTGGAATCAATGGAAAACATGAGAAATTGCTACTTGTGGCTCTCCGCTGACAAAGTGAAGCCATTCGGGCATCTTCGGTTAACTCCGACAATTGTCGGAGAATGCTCTAACACGTATTCTATCATTTGGAGCGTAACTTGTTTGGTCACAAAAATTCCACCTTTTACCCCAGCATGAGAGTAGGTGGGGCCAACTAAAAAAAATATATATATGTAATGGTAAGAGACCGAGAAATATATCGTTGAAAAGTCTTGAGAAAGGAAATTTTGGACCAACTGGAAGACTGATATACTGCCTCGATTCAAGATAGCGGCAGGATCAAAGTTCGAAAATGACTTATTTGCTCCGGTTGTAATAGAAGCATACAAGGTGGTCAGAGGTGGATGTGGATCTCTTCCTACTTAAAAATGTTAGCCCCCTCAAAATAATGGAAATACGTGTTTCGGCATTTACTTATATTTACAATTCGTTCCGAAAATACAGAGGATGTGCACAGACTCTATGGAGAGGAATAATATATACGACTGCTCGTGGCAATGATGGAACCTTGCGAGGGGAGGAGTAATGAATAAAAACAAAATAATACAAACAAATTTTCTAGAGAAATATTTTACCATTTTATATTCAAAGAAATAGTTAAAAAAGAGTGTCGTTTCCAAAATCACTTCTGCCATTTCGAATAGGGACAACAAATGATTCCGCAGTGACTTCAGAATTTCCTTCATCAAGACCTTTGAAACGATATATTTCGACACTTCTTGCAATTTGATATTTTTAAGTTGGCTCCAACCTAGCCCTCATCGGGGTGCAACATTTAAGCCTCTCAAAATGAAACAATATGTGTTGCAGTATTTTCTCATACAGCTTTAGCTCCCTTTAAATATTTCTCCGGTTTCAGGTTGTGCCCGGGTCTCCAACACAATACTCCAAACCGATAATTTAAATCTTTCTTTTCAGTTCTTCAGCGTTTGGAACACTGACACATTTTCAGAATTCGTTCACACCAACACATTTACCTCGTTTTCTTTGAACTACTTCTTCATTTTCTTTATTCTTACTTGATTCTGCAATAGGATATGTTTAAAGACTTGATCTTCAACTTTCCCTGTCCTGTGCTTCCTCCATCATGTCTTCTAACAACTCATTCCATCTTTCATGTACGTCAATATTCCAATCCTCCTTCGTCCTACACTTTTCTTCGACCGTGCTTTCTACAATTCGTCTGTGTTGACTTTCCTTTCTTAGGATATGTCCAACCCAATTTGACTTAACATTTCTGCTATCATCCTCCCTTCTCTATTCTTTTTCAATACTTCTCCCATTGCTCACCCTGCCAGCTCACTTGATCTTCATTTCTTCTTCACAGCCACAGTACCCTAATCAATTTTTACTTCTTCATTATCTGGAATACTGTTACCTCATACACTGATTCCAGTACTTCAATTGTTCTGTAACTTTTGCAGTCAATTAACTTCTCATTCTGTTGCAAACCCTCATTCCAAAGGTTCACTTATTTTCTTCATCACTCCTTTCTTCCTTAGAATCCATGCTTCTGTTCTCAAACACACTACTCTATAAAAAGAATATGTAATGAATCTTTACCCCGCTCTTTTTAAAATATATCTTTTTGAAACATCGTCCACAAAGATGTTCGGCTGCTGATATCAGTATTGCTGACAGCAGTGTTCGAGCTGACTATATAAACAAACTGATGACAATCTGTTACACTATCAAATGGTAGAAGAAACTCATGATTGAGTGAGAGAAAGTTTGTTCACAAGTTGATTGATAACTTACTAAAATTCATCGTTGAAATTAATTTAGTAAGCTAAGAAGAGAACACAAGTAAGAAGTTATGTGTAATGATGTAAAAAATTGCTGAAATATATATGCTGAATACAGTTTGAAGCTAAACTGATGTAGAGTGAAGGATATCGAAGAAAATTACCGGATTAGAATAATTTGGTTACTGCACCAGTACAGTAGATGTTCTAGATAAAGAAACAATGTAGATAGCAAAAAATGACTGTGTTCATTCAACTCTTTTCCGTGTACCAGGGCTTGGTAAATCAGCACAGTTTGTTGTGTGATTTCGGTGATTCAACACTAATACGAGTGCTAGTACAACATCTTTCCACGGAGTACGCCAGGGTTGTAGCCGAAGGGGAATGTTTAAAGTAATTGGGGGGGTGTAATTCAGACTCTCTTATACACAATGCATGCATATATATTTAATCTGCACACTTCGGGGTCATTTTCATCAATTAGTATGAATTTGCAACATAACTAATTTCTTTTTACAGCGTTCGGGAGGTAGTGAATTCAATCCCAGCGGCCGACTAACCTGAGGTTTTCCTGGTGTTTCCTCAGATACACCAGACAAATGTAAGAATGTCATCTTCCATTTAGATCCTGGTTGACACCTTCCCGCACCCTCCTCCCCCTATCTCGGCCTGAGCCTTAGATGCCTAAAGCCATAATTCAAATTTAATTAAATTCAACCACCCTCTTTTAAATAATTTTAGATTTTCTTTCTTCTTACTTTTTTACTTTTTTTAGCTTTCGCCAGCTTTAACTTCGTAAAGCATGGACCTGCCTTTTTATCTGCTATTAAATTTGAAACATTATAAAAGGAATTATTTACCTCAACTCTGATATGTACAGAACACAATAATATATTTTAAAATTAAGTAAGCTTCACATTTCTCAAACCCTCTTGGAGTATACAGCATTACATCACGGTTGAAAAAATAACTTAGCCATTGTAGCAAGTACTCTTATCATTGCAAAGTTCTCGGATCCATCCCTGAATTGATCAAACGTCTTTCGAAACGTCCTTCCAAACAAATGCCGAAATGGTACTTCAGTTCAAAGTGAGTGCATCCACGTTCACAAATTCATCCTAGCAATCTTAAGGTGGATTCAGGCTCGGATGATTAAATATCATTCTTCGTTTATTTCGCTTCGGAATGCTCAATGACAAATTAAAAAAAAAAAAAATCAAAATCAAACTTTCATCAATAATCACTTTTTCAGGTTAACCACACACATACATATTTGCGGAGGAGTGTTTCTGATAGCTGATACTCTGTCGTTTGCTTTTATGTTGCTGCGAATCAAAGCATTGATGGACTTTTGAATAAAGCCTTTTAGACTTTCACGACCATAAAACATTACTGAGATCAATTTGCTTTCCCAAGTCATGCAGAAATCTGTTACACCGACGTTTCGAACACTCCAAAACATGTCTGCTAACTAAACTATAATTAGGTGCTGGTACGATATTGTGTAGAGATAAATAAATTAAAATTCAAACTACTTTTAGATTGGTATGCGTAGTCAGCGTATCGTCTCCCATCGCCGCTGCATTCTGGCTTTCATGACCCCAGCTTGCTACTTTTTGTTTTCAAGTAGCTCCTCAATGGTTCTCATGATGCTGGTTCAATACCAAACATACCTCGAATCGAAATCGAGACTCCATACACCGCTGAACCTTTTTTTTAAAAACAAATCCCGATTGGAACAAATGCCATAACGACGGCAAGCTCTCCCGTTTAGATTTCCGAACACTCGTGCAAGAAAGCGGCGAATCATAACTAAAAGAGACTAGAACAATGCTCCACAGTTTGCAGTGAATTCTGGTACGCAAAAAACTCCCAAGTAGTAGCATAGACCTCATAATAGACTTACAACGCTTCCCCATTTCTGGCTGCGCTAAAATTTGTTCAGAGCACGTGATTTTGAATCCATCCGCTAGGTAGCTCTGCCATAGACCTCATAGTAGAATATGACGTCAATGGTAGTAGGTCCTGAATAATTTTAATGTTTTTCTTCCTATTATTCTACTAGCTTTTCCAACACGAGTTCCATCAGGTTTTCTTTCCATTTTTTTTCGTATTTTATTTTTAATGTTTTATTAAAAGTAAAAACAGAAGTCGACCAAAAGGTCCACATGCCCATCGACATGACCCAGGAATTCATTCAACGAAAATAAGTAACGGGTCAAGCCTATGGCATAAAGACAGTTTGAGCAAGAGACTGAAAACAGCCTCGATGTAGTACCGTGGAATGAAATCTATGAAACCCTGACTGGACACTGGAACAAACTTTAGCATAAACAGATGCATATTACTCACGCTTGTAACCATGTAATATTAGTACGTTCTAATTGTGCAACATATTAGTATGATTATGTATCTATATCATATTAGTATGAATTACAAATAAATTCTTCATTGATTACAGCGGTAATTCCAAATGACTCTGAAAATGAGAATTTCGACATACGTAGAGGTTATATGTTCGTATAATTAGTGTAGATTAATTTAGATTGGTTGGATAAATCAATACTTTTGACTTGATTAAAGCAATTTCACTATTCCAGACGTTAATTAAATCTGAGATCACAGCACCTTGGTTGCCTTCCCACTGTTCCTAACATTTGGAGTTTATAGCGGACAAAGAATTACTGTTTAGCAAGTTGTAATCATTGTTACCTTCTATTATCATTTGTTTTAGTGATGAAACAAAGATCACACTTAATAAAAAAATTAATGCATTTGTCTAATATCTGCCTAAACTTAGTCCTTTGTTTCAATAACTTTGAGGCGTTCCGCCTTTTCACTTTGCACACAAAATAGACAAAACCACTCTAATAGAGAACGATGAATTGCACCTGAAGTGAGTCTAGCATCCTGGCCACCGCCTGCTGAATCTACAGATTGAGCAGGCGGTGATCCTGCATCCTGGCACACTAGCACAGCACGGGGCAGTCAGCAAACAAGGGTGTCTGTCTTCGGGGATGTTTAAGGTTCTTTCCATCATCTTTGTTGGGAGGTCATTGATTTTTGTGAGGAGACAAGAAACGAGTAGCCCAACAGAAGTCATTTCTATAGAATAAATTCTACCAACTTGAATTTGTATTACAATAACTGTAGTCTTTACAAATCGAAATTCCAGGAATTTCTAACGATAAAATGTCGAGGAAGAACACCCGCTTCAGAGAGGGTGTTCAATTATTTTTCTTAGGGGGTGTAGACCAAGTCTAGGGAGGGTGTTAGCGGGTGTAGACCAAGTCTAGG